>JABUQX010035961.1:0-12694 GCA_015478945.1 Trachelipus rathkii | reverse complement strand
TTAGTAAAAATAATGATATATATATATTTATATATATATATATTATAATATATATATATATCTTATTATGTAGTAATATATATATATATATATATATATATATATTATATATTATATATTTATATTATATATATATATCTTATTATTTTAATATTGTATACATGTTTGTTTGATATATATATTATATATATATATACTCATATACTCTCATTGTACTCTATATATTATATATATATATGTACATCTATATATATATTGAAATTTCTATATTATTAAATTATTATATATTAGATCACTATATTTTGATATATTATTCTTCTAATATCTTTCTATTATCTTTCTTTCTTATTAGTATCTTCTTTAACTCATCTTGCTCTAAATAAAAGCAAATAACTCATACGTTCTAATTATATATTTATATATGTTTCTACATTAATACTAAAATATATAATCGGTTAGACTATTAACCAGGTTCTGCTTACTGCGAAGAGACTATATAGATATATATATAGTATAGACAATGGGCATAACCCAAACCATCCACATGCATTTAATAACTAGAGTTTATGGTTAACACATGCAATACCTGAAATTAATAACTTACTTCGTAATTAAAAACCGCCAACTCTCTCATCGGCTTCGTCTAAACTCATATTTATTAGTCATATACATATATCTCCCATGCACTATTTTTATATCTCTCACATCCAATAGTGAATTAAGAAGGTACAACCTTTTTTTTAAAATGTAGCTGTATCAGATGCATCATACACTCAATATACCTCCGAGTGGGCAAAGCTATTATACACAAATATATTTACAACTCTATTGCTGAATGTCACATAGAACAATTTCTTATATATCAAGATGGCATGCCTTTTCTTAATTAATTTGCTTATTATGCCCCCTGGTCACCTGTCCATTGCTCCTAGCTACTCACACTCGCAAAAAAGTTGTTGGTAGCTGCCGTATTAATCAGTAATATATGTAAATATAATTTTGATAGAACTTGTATCAATGTCCGCCTCTGAGCAAATAGTCCTTTCTACAGAAACATTCCTAACTCGCTTCAGGCGCTCATCCTCCATTGCTCTTACTCTCAACGCCAGAAATAATCCTTGTTGCTCATAACGAGAATTATGCTATTTGTCTCTTCATAAAGGATATCTCTATCGAGTCTTCTTATCAATAATAGTATTTGATTTGAGCACAAATGCAAAACTACAGTGACTAGTTGGGGCTCGGCTAATAACATAAGCTATTATATACTACAGTCTTTATTTACTTATATTATGTTATTACTTTATAAGTGCGTAAAACAACATTGCGTATTATATTTATTGGCTCTTTTTCGCGACAGCCTACTTATTAGTCTTTATTCCTAGCTTCGCAAAACACGATTAGCTACTTTCAAATTAGGTCTTTATAATAACAATACTTCTTTGGTGAAGATATTAATGTAACAATATCATTGTTGAAAGACTAGGAAAATATACATCCGTTGCCTTGAGAACATGTCATCCATTTAGTTCGATCTCTCGGAGTGCAATTCTCGGCGTGTTTCTATAACGGTAAAAGACATATTTCAATTTGTGATAAGAAGGGTGAAGTAAGTGGAATAGCGCCAGAATTTCGGGATAATTATTTAGAATATCCTGCAGACAGAAATTAGACAATCTTTGATCCAAACTATTTATACAAACTATACATCTTATTTCGCGAAGTAGCCTGTCACTTATGTGCAAGACACATATGTTATACGTCTTCAATGAAGTATATAACACCACGGCAAAAGAAGTATAGCGAAGCAGTTAGACGAGAGAGCGTAGCTTCGCATAGATGACAAGTTTTCACCCAAAAGTGATAGCTTGATACATTTGTTCGAATAGATATTATTCCAATAAAGCAGGGGTGCGGAAACATTTTAAGCGGCCGGCAAAATTTTCCAGAGAAATAGGTTTTGAGAGCGGATCGTGTTAAAATATATGATATATACGAGTGATATAAGTAATGAGCACCTTATTAATTAATTCCACCCTACCATTTAAAAATTATATTTAATCCAAAATAGGATCTGTAGTAGGTAATAAATACTTTATAAAGGTATAATACTAGAATATAGTATGTGGTATAGTATACGGATATCATATATAATATACTACTTACAATATATATATTAATACATATCTTGTATCCATTTTTATAATTATCGATAAGGAGCATAACTAATAGTAGGAATATGAAATATTATGTATTAGATAAAAAAAAGCGCCATATATAATACTAAAGTTAGATTTTATGCTTGAGTTAGCTAACCTTGTCGTCGGTTTTATTATATTTGAGCGTGATTTTATTTTATATAGCTTCATATATAATGATATGATAGTTTTATGTTCTACTAAACATTAGCTTAACAATTTTAAATTACTTTACCTTTATGAAACATTCTACATATAGCAAACCCATATTTTTATTCAGAAAAAAGCTGGGTGCCGGGGGGGGTTAAGAGAGAAATATAAAATAGTAAAAACCAGATTAAAAAATACGGTTTATAAATTATTATATAATAGTATATAAATATATTATTAGTAACTGAGTATATATAAGTATATATATATATATATATTATAATATATATATATTATCGGGAAAAAGTATATTATCAGATATCTACATATTTTAGAGTATACAAACCTTAGATGTTATAATACGTTTAATTCTGAGGTGAGATCGCATATGTACTATGTAATAATATACTATATATATATACTATACCTATAATATACTATATATAACTATATACTATATAATATTACTCCTATACTATATATCTATAATATATAAATATATATAAATATATATATAATATATATATATATATATATATATATATATATTATATACTCACGGCCCTATATATATTATATATACTACTATTACTATTATATATTACCCTATATATATATATATATATATTATACCTATATATATACTATACTATACATATATATATAGTACTATATATATATATATATTATATAATATATTATATAATCATATATATATATACTCATATATATATATATATATATATATATATAACATATATAATATACTCTATATATATATAAATATAATATAATATATATATCCTATATTATATTATAGGAAAATGCATTATAAGGAAAAAAAATAACGGTAAAAAATTAACAAATATACACTGAATAATAATAATATGAAGTTAAGGTCATTCAAATCACATAATAATATAATAATAATAATAATAATAATAATAATAATAATAATAATATAATAATAATAATAATAATAATAATAATGAAGATAAACAAACAATAAATCTTACCTTACAAATTTGGTATTCTGGTTTGTTCGCGGGGATTTCCTCCGCCCCCTCCCATTACGGGTATGAAACGTCCCCCCTCTGTTCCACCGTCTGCCGGGCCCCCTCTAAAAAAAAAATTTATTCGCTGATTCCCATACATGTTATTAGTTTTCTTCTACGTATCGTAGTTTTGGAGATATAAAAAAAAAAAAAATAAATAAAAATAGTTTTTTTATTTTTTTCCATAACAAATTTCATACGCTGATTCCATATATGTTATCAGTTTTCTTGGTACCTATCTTAGTTTTTTCGAGATATCGAACTCCGCGGTGTAACTATGTACTTTTAATATACAAAAATGGGTAATAAAATATGAGTTGTAACATAACGAAACCCGCATGTCAAGACACATTTCGTCTCGGAATAAAACTGAGGTGGCGGGGCGCAAATGCACCCGCGGCGGGAGGTTTCCCCAACCCCGCCGTAAAGCTATCCCAGGAATCAAATGATCTGAACGCTTGTGTTACAAAGCTTAAAAAAAATTGCTGCTATAGTGGGATTTTAGTGGATATGGGAAGCTCGTATTATATATAAGCGTTTATTGTATCATTCGCATATTTGCATATCTTACGCACTCTCTTAGCGTGAGGTCGAATCTCATTACAAAAGGTTACCTCTTTTTCATTACTCTACTTTACATCAGATCTCACTTTGAGCTTAAAACACTTCTCGCGGCCTGGCTATGGAAGTAGGCCAAAACGCAGAAGCAGCATTACAATAAGGTAACTACTAACTTAAATGTGAATGTTGCTATGGTAGGAAAAATACTGAAGGAGAAGTAAAAAAAAATTGACTGAAGCTTAACTGGAAGCAGATAACGAAGAGTCAAAATCTACTAAATATAAATTTTTTTAGATATTGTTAGCTTGGGTCACGCTAGATCATGAATGCTAAAGCAACGGATAAGTAAATTTTGTAGAAAATTAAAAAGGAAATTTTTAAAAATCAATGATAAAAAATTAAAGTTTACAAGTTAAGCCCTTTGCGTGAATAGAGAAAAGTTCTGATGACGGACGTACTAGCGAAAATTGAGAAATTAGGGATAGTTGTAGATTTTGTTTTACTTGCTAATTCTTTAGGCATTAATTCCAAAACTTTAGTAGTTACGTGATTTTTATGTATCCTATAAGCCAACATCGAATCGCCTTCCTTTAAGGGCAGGCTTTGATTCTGGATATGGGGATTTTCGGTTTCAAAGCGACCCTACTGAAATTGGCTCATAATTTCTTAAAATGTTCAGCGAATTGAACCAAATAAAAGGACTTTTTCTGTTTTACGACTCCGTCAGTTTTGTGAATTATTTTTTGTTTTTTTTATTTTTTTTTTTTTTTTTTTTTTTTTTTTTTTTAATATACTTCTAGTATATGATACTAACAATGAATTTAAGTGGTAATCGACATGATTAAAAATATATAGGAACCTTTTACGTTTTTACAACTCCGTCAGTTTTAATTTTTTATTTTTTTTTTTTTTGTTAATATATTTGCTAGTATAATGATACTAAGCGAGACTTTAGCCGCACATTCTAAGTTGCAAAGAGCAAAACCTATATTACGAAATTATTTTTAATTATATATTTTTTTATATTAAAAATTATATTTTTGAGTAATTATTTTTTTTGGTCTTTTAGTGTGTGATTTTGAGTGTGGTGAGTGTTTTTCACAAACTATAATGGAAATTTACCACAAAGGAAATCGCGCATAAGATGGCATGATATATGTAAGGGGAGGTGTCTCTTTCGGAACTCGGGGAAGATCACGGAGTTAAGAGGATCTCTCATATTTCCAACCCCCCATCATCACGTGAGGGTCATACCGTGTGAAACACAATCCCGCTCACTTTAGGTAAATTTAATGGGTGTCACGTATGGAGGTTCCTTACACGCCTACTCCCCTAACAAGGGTTATTTAAATGGAGATAAGACAGTTCTGACCCCACCTACTGTCCCCCGTCGCTTGAATGCCCACATATTATTAACTATAAGTATATATGGTATATATTATATAATATATGGTTATTGATATATTAATATCAATTATGATTATTATAATATAACAATTAATATCTCTATCTATATATATATACTTATATATATCAAGTTATATATTTAATATATAGAATTTATTATATATAATATATATATATTACTATGAATTATATTTATTTCACATTTTTTTGTAATATTTTAAATACGGCGTGATTCTGCCATAATATGTGTAGGGATTTCGTGTGAGCTCAGATATGTACGTATAATATTGCCAGATTAACTGACATTGATAAGTTTTTCACATATAATTGGATTTTTCACAAGCAATTTTAAAAATATTTCGAACTTTGAATCATGATCGTTACCACTGAAATTCATTGTTAGTATCATATAGAAGCAATATGTTAAAAAAAATCAAATCTGAACGGAGTCGCATAAATACTTGAATATAGAAGATTTGCACTAGTATTTTTTATAACCTCTATGTTTTAAGCTACCTTAGGCAAATCGATTTGTTTTGCTTTTTCCATAATTTTAACAACTGGATATCTTTCAAGATTCTTGCGCATCATTGTAATGTTTTCACCATCTGGCTCCAGCGCAACAAGAGGGGGGGTATCTGAATACACAAAAGTCTCTCATTTTTTTTTTTTTTTTTTTTTTTTTTTTTTTTTTTTTATTTGAAAGCCGAAGTTTCTTCAGCATAAGTCGACTATTTACGCGAAATTTCTGAAGCTTTTTGGTGTGTGTGAGAATAAATATCAAAATCACGAATTAATAGATATTTTTTTACATCTATGTCAAATGATAAAGAAAAAGAAATTTTATCATAATTTTGCTCACATTTCCATTTGTTGAATTCCCTCAATTTTTGGTTGATTGACTGTATATTGATTTCACATACATAATTTGATTTATTATATATGAATATTTGATTGGTTATATTTAAATAATTTGGTTGATTTTATATAAACAAATTGATAACGCTAAGTAGTAAACAATAAATACAATAAATACAATAAAAGCAAAATTAAAATGATAAAAATAGAACAAAAATAAGTTAATGGCAAAGTGCTCAATAGTGAAAAAAAACTGAATACTTTTGTACATGAGAGCTCATGTTTAAAATGAGTAAAGAAAACGTGGTTTTAAAAGAAAGAAAAAACTATATAATGCGAATATTTACTTTTTTTTATTAACAGGGAAGGAAGAAGTCGATCAACCAACAAATGCTGATATGGAACGATGAGAGGAAGCTAGACATAGTGAGCAAAGCGTAGAGGGAAACCCAAAGGTTGTCACAATGTAACAGCTTAGAGAGCTTTGAAGCATGGGCCATATGTGAAGAAATATAAGATCTTATCTTCCTCTTCACCTTTACTCTTCCAAATTAAGTATAAATATATATGATAGTATAGATATATAATAGTAGTAAGTTAATATAATATTATATAGTATTAATATAGAATAGTATATGATGATATATTAGTTATAGTAGAGGGGTATATATATAATATATATAGTTAATATATGCTGAGAGTATTATATAAGGAATAACTATAGGTATATAAAGTATTAGATAGTTCATAGACTTTCATTTTAGGCACTGAGTAGAATGCATCCAGGGAGACAAAGGATATAAATGCGTTATTGCCTAGCCTTTAATGTCTTTGAGTGGCATTCTATCATGTGATGCCAGAAATTCACTGCTTAAGTGCTTAAGAAACAGCAACAAACGTAAGAGTCATATATTCCCCGTATGTTTCTTGTGGTAGTAGTCAATGTTTTAATAGATAATAGTCTTTGATGGTTTATAGCGTCATTTGTTTCATTGCCATCAAGTTAGTCGTCCATCGCGGCATAAAAAGTTCTTGCAGTGGAGGCAAAGTTGAGAGTTCCCTGATTGTACGTATTAGAATGTGTGCACCCATTAGCTCCTCCATTAACAATAAGAGAAGGCAAAATTCGTACCTAATCTTCTATTAATACAAAAGTATCAGGAAGCAGTATGTAAATGTGTGTGCAAGGAAGGCAATAGTACCCTATGGTATAGCAATTTTAAAAAAAATACCAATATATCCCAACAGTCTAGTAACATAATTTTACACATCTTGACACGAACTCGCACAATGTTGCCCACAAACACACACAAAGCATTAATTATTTCTGTTATTTTCTCTTATTTTTTTTGTTAAATATAAATAAGAGCTGCAACCTCAACAAAGGAAGATATTAACAGAAGCTTTGCGTAGTTACGAGGCTGTAATTTTGATTTGTTGTGAGTTTAGATCCCATAAAGTAGTATGATAGATATAATTAGTTTTTTTATTTATTTATGTATTTTATAAAGTTCTTTCCTGATATTTCGATTTTTCATTTTTTAGTTACCTATTTAGATAAATAATGTACAAGTTTATAACTTTTAAAGTAATTCAAGAATAAATCACAATTATTTTTTTCAAAATTAACCTATTTAAATAAAGTAAGTTGTGATAGATAATAGCTAGGTATTTATAATAACAACAAATGTGACACATATCTTATTTTCAATTTTAGCCAGTCGTGCGTATTTCAGAACTGATATAGTGCTGATGAATATAATAGAGAGAAAAGATAGAAAAAAAAGAAAAAAAACACTTGAGTTTCCAAAATAAAATAAATAAAATATTGATGATATACATGGTTGAACTCAAATATGCCCGAAAGATTATATCAACATATTGTCGGTTCAAGACCTTTACACAAAAATAGTTAATGTGTTTAATGAACTGGATTTTCTTTTTGAACACATTGTTTGACTTTAGACCATAGTTATAGATATAATTTAAGAATAATAAAAATAAACCCATTTCTATAACACAACAAGACCTCTCATTGTCTCAGATTATATATTGGTGTGTGTTGTGTGTGTGATGTGTGTGATGTGTGTGTGCGCAGCCAAATAGTAAAGGAAATTAATATGGCTTTGATAACGCATTCTTTAAGTTTGAGAAATAATTCAATATTTGTATTTAGCCATACAACAAAAGAATATTTAAAGGAAAGGCTAATGGTTATTTTGTTTAAATCATTGATATTACCTTGGGGTTCGAAAATGCCAGTTAAAGAAAGAGGACTGCCAAATTCAATAGGAAAAGAAGAAGTTGAATATTTGGATTGTATGAATCTAAGTCACAACGTGCTACATTTCGACATTAAGGAAAATGAAGGTTTGGATGCTTCATTCGAAAAGAGCACGTGAGTGAATTATTGGAAAGGAGTATATCTGCAAATTTGTCTTCTAAAATTAACTTTTAATTGATCCATATTGTTATGGTAATTAATTTATATGTGTTTAGAGCTCCTCATCATAGATGTTATACTATAGCAACTGTTGCCCACGCCATTTCTTTATTTTCAGAACTTTCATGACTAATCTCCGCTTTCACTACAACGAGAATATATCTTCACAATCTTTGACTCTGATAGGCTTGCTGTTCTAGTCATCAGTTAAGAATATTGTCCACAATTGAAAATTACCCTCACTTAACTTGTCAGTATTATTATAAATTGTGTTGTTCGCAAATGATTAGGAAAAGAGAACATCTTTGTAAGCGCCACCAATTTCAATTATAAGAGAAATGGGGTTTATTTTGACCTTTATGGTGGTTTAAATATTTTACATAGAGCCATGAGGGTATAGCGCTTCAAAACTATTTCTAAAATTAACCAAATTTTGCGAAGTATGATGTACGAGTATGGAGAAGTAATTTGCACTTTGCTATTAGTTTGCTATAAGAGCTTGTCACTTGATCACGAAAAGTGAGGTGCCGTTAATAACATCTTCACTCCATTGAGAATCCGCGCAAGAGCGCGTTTCTCTAATAAACTTCTGTAGGCTACTCATTCTATCCTCACCACATATTTAATTGTCATACAAGTAACACGGTCGACTAAGGTGAAGATTGGTATAGAAATTAATGGTATTAATTATAATTCATAGTAAAACTTTTTAACCAATTTTAACCAATTTTCATTTAATCTAAGAAAAAAAAAAATTCGTGGAGACCCTTGCAAAAAACTCTAATAATTCTTGATAAATCTTCCCTTTCCTTCCTCTCCTATTCGCGGACTGACGGATCTGATTTAGCTAATACTACTTCTGAAAAGGCTAATCTTTTCGACCTCCATTTATCACACCGAACGTCTGGCAACCCCCGCGCTACTGTACTCCTTCCCTATCAAGTGTCCATAGAATGCAGTCTTGTGAAAAACACAGTGATTGGTAGCAATCAGAGATTATGTATCTCCATGAACAGTTAGAGTAGAAGGGCTAATGACCGCGACATCATTCCTACCTCATGTTTGTAGGAAGTTGAGTTCCCGAGTGGCGCGTTGATTCATCTGTTCGCACTACTCTCTATGCCTTTTCTAAACAACTTCTCCTTCAAATCGCATGGGGAAGAGCGCATATGCAGCAGTTTCCCGAAAAAGAGTTTGCCCTGATTCTTTAATTACGATTCGTTCCATAAGAATTCTTAGCTTAGTATGTCTAAATCTTTGAAATCCTCCTCAACTCTCATTTCCTGGGTCATTCTAGAAATTTCTTTCTCTACCTTAGCCTGATCACCAGTATGGTTCGACGGTCGAGGCAAACTGGTGACATTCTTTCCATCGGTCGACTGATATGGGGTCTCTGCCCAGGAACTATGGGAAGGAGTCGTGGTGTGGAGCTTAGACGGCATGATATCACAAAGTCTTCTCTAAGGCTTCCTTCCTTAGAGGGTTTTCTAGCCTCTCTTTGTCGATTTTTGTCTGAAGGCTTTTTCCAGTCGTTGCATATTGCGCAGTATATATGTTTTTTTTTGATGGGGGGCATTGCATGCGTTCGTTGCTTCCATATTCCTGTGTATGAACCCTACGCTTTTAACTCCAACGAGATGCTTCGGGTGACTTGCTGAAGATTTATGGGCCGTTAATCTTATAGGAGATGCAGCAGGTTACATTCTAGGTCTGTCTACTGTTGCAGATGGTATCAGCTCATAATCCGGATTCGATGGCACCTGTCTGTTTCGTGCCCTTCAGGATAGAGACAATTGCCATCGGAAATGGAAAAACTCTCCTTCTCCTACAAATCTTGCTAATTTTTGTTTAACTTTCCGAATTGTTTCAGGGATTGTATTATTCTACAGGCTGAAGAGTGCTTTTACCAAAGCGTAAGTGAGCTGACCTCCTTAGATCTCCTGCTGCGAGAATAATTAATTCTGACCCTTGCCAAAGAACATCTCTATATAATTTCTTGTTAAATCTTCCTTTCCTTCCTCCTTTCCTATTGAACGCACTGACGATTCGGGTATTAGAATAATATTATATTGTTGGTTATTATATATGATATATATATATGATAGTTATATATTATAATATATATATATATATATAATATATATAGTATATATATATTATATTAGTAATAATAATTATATGAATACTAGTATATTATATATAATTATATATGAGTATATATATATTATAGTATTAATGGGTGGATATATATATATATAAATATATAGTAGGGATATATATATATAAAGACTGTAATATGTTATACTCTATTAAATACGTGGACAGAAATTATATGGGCGGCTAAAAAGGTCGCTAAAAATTGATATATCAAGCCAGTACGCAGAGGCGCCGCCAAGTATAGTAAACCACAAAAGTATACGTACTTAGTCAAGAATACGACTCCCGAATCGTTTTAGTCCGTAAGTTAGCGGTGTGTAGGTAATAATGGCTGTGTCTGTACCTGTGCGGGTGAAAGTTTGTCGTGTTGAGGCAAAAGTTTCTGCTCTGTACGTTCGCTCGTTCGGTCATATGCAGTTATTAATGCTATTTATCTATTAATTATTTTTGTTTTGTGGCAATTGGTTAGTGGGCATTCTAGTTTGTACAGACATAGTATAACGGGGGTTTTTAAACCTGGACTGCACCCTTTCCCCGGTGGGTGCCGCGTATTCGCTATTTTCCGCCGTGTACCCCACTGGGGATTACTGCGTCTCCCGAGGCTCATCCCATCCGGTCTGGAAACTCTGAAGTCGATTGATATTATGCGCGTTCCAGAAGCGACGGATAAGCCACTACGGCACATCAGGAGCGCACGATGCATCGTTTTTAAGTAGCGCCGTTCGCGCACTATCTACGTCATGTAATAAGACGTAACATACAGGGGCACTCGTGTTACATCTTCAATATCGTGGAAGATTAGCAAAACGGCGGGCGCGTAAGCAATAATTTTGTTTATCAAACAAATCTTATATCAAATTAAACATATTTTATATGATTGCCCCATAAAATGATTATTTGAATATTATGAGTTATATTTATTAGACTAAGGTACTGAATATGATATCGCATCATTTCATAGTAAATTATTATACATATGAAGTACCAAGAGTTATATTAATGATTAAAATGCTAGTGATATTTGAATAGGCAAATGATCAGAATGTTATACAGTTGATTAGGCCCACGCCACTTATTATTTTGATAAGGGGAGAGTATGGACCGATAACGACAGGAAGGCTCGTAAATGAATGGATATTCCGGTTTTAATTTTTTTTAAGTTGGTAGAGAATATATGAGTATAGTATGTATTATATAGAGATAATTGATATGGTTAGATGATTAGTAGGGGAGTATATAATAAGTAGGTAATATATATTAATATATTATATATATATATATTATATGAATGAGTGATTGTTACCCAGAGGTTGTCACCCCCGATTTTTATGAATTACAGGATACCGAAATGGAAGAATTATTTAAATGTGTAAATAGGCCTAATTTTACTTTACGGCAAATTCTATAACCTAAACTACGGATCAAAAAAAAAATTATATCATAGGTAGCTTTTATGCTGATACATTAATAGAGTCTTGTAGCAGTTTCGAAATTGAAAAAAATTTTTTTTTGACCTGACCTAACCTAACCGTAAACCTTTACCTAACCTAAACCTAATTTCATCTAACCTAAAATTGTTATAAGAAATAAAAAAAAATAAAAAACAAAAAAATAAAATTGCATATCTATTTATGCTATCTAGATGCCACCTAGTTGAATTTTTTTTTTGATTCCGAGCTTCACCGTTCCGTGTGGTCGTTAAGGTTAACTTTGTCAAAGCGACAAAGTGACTTAAACGGCCCACACGAACGAGGCTCGGAATCATTAAAAAAAAATATTTCACAGGTAGCAGCGATCTATGATACATAAATAGGATGTTCTAGGGGTCAAAATGAATTTTATTTTTGTTTTATTTTTTTTTTTGG
>JABUQX010035960.1:35000-43492 GCA_015478945.1 Trachelipus rathkii | reverse complement strand
TACTTGTTCCTTTCCAGAAATATCAGCGGTTTCATCTGCTAAAAAGCTATACGCGCACGCTTCCTTTCACCTTATTAACGATGCCTCCTTTTAGTAGTACCACACAGAGAAATGATCTCATTCCCGAATCTGAACTGATTGGTATGTTTCATTTTTCTTCCCCTTTTTTTTTTCAATGGCTGATTTCCGGCATCTATTCGTAAGCGCCACAAATCTTGCAACACTCTCATCATGATGCTTACCCCCGAAGCGGTAAATCGTGCGTACAAAAAAAGTCACACATGAAATTATTGAGGATAATATTTTTTATTTTATTCTATGTGATTTTCTTAGAATGTTGGTTAATTTGACGTCTACCGGCACGTCCTGTAGGAACAATCTTGCAGCTTCAACAGCAGTTTTATACCACTCTGTTTGTATGTCCCTTTTACAAACTGCAATAACATTCTATATTATGAAAGGTCTTATTGTTGGCGATTTAGGACCCTCTGAACGAACTTCTCTTTATTTGGTGGGAAATAAAATACAAACTTGCAAAATGCTCCCCTTTGTAAGTGCCTGGAGTATGTCAGCCAAGGTGAATATTTCTCCAACCATTCATAATTGAATCTCCTCTTGGGTAGCATCTTCCAAAAAAATTATAGGTCTTAGTGGAATCCAACAGTCTTTCAGTAACTGTTTTTTTTCTCAGTCGAAATCACAGATGAATGTCCAACGTATCTACCACTATTTGGTGGAAATAAAATACAAAACTTGCAAAATGCTCCCTTTAGGCTCCTGGAGTATGTCAGACAAGGAGAATATGTCTCCAACCATTCATAATTGAATCTCCTCTTTGGTAGCATCTTCCAAAAATTATAGGTCTTAGGTGGAATCCAACAGTCTTTCAGTAACTTTTTTTTTCTCAGTCGAAATCATAGATGAATGTCCAACGTGTCTACCAATTATTTGGAGGAAATAAAATACAAAACTTGTAAAATGCTCCTTTAGGCGCCTGGAGTATGTCAGACAAGGTGAATATGTCTCCAACATTCATAATTGAATTTCCTTTTTAAGTGAGTAACATCTTCCAAAAATTATAGGTCTTAGGTGGAATCCAACACTCTTTCGGTAACTGTTTCTTTTCTCAGTAAAAATCATAGATGAATGTCCAACGTATTCAATGTCATTTTCGTGACTGTCATCTCTGAAACGTTAGCTCCAAAATCTGGACCCATATCTCTCGTCGAGGTGCTGTGCCTGGGTGTGAGTTCTTCATCATGCGGAAAAGTAGGAGGGATTGCCTCTTGTGTAGTCTTATTTGACTTATTGGTATCTTCTCGTTTTCACCGCTATCATTTCCAATTTTATCTGAGTTCTTCCTTTCAAATTTACTGCAAGCAATATATATATATATATATATATATATATAAAGAAGTATATACATATATATATATATATAAGAGAAAGAGAGTAGCATATATATATATATATATATATATATATATATATATGTAGATCTCTGACACATATGGTCATAGGCTAATAATTTTACTAGCATTCAAAGATGTTAACAGAAAATTAAAAGTATAGCAAAACTATGTTGAAAATCACTAATTTCTGTATGTGTTGTAATAAAAATAGTTTTAAATGAAGTTAATATTATATGGACAAGTAAGATCATGTGTTACAAAATTCACTTTTAAGAAGTATATATACAAAAATTTTTATAATAAAAATTTAAGTAAAACGTACGTACCAAGGAATCTCCTAATATCCATGATCTGATGTGAAATTGAACTATAACTTTCATGAATTATAGAGTGGCGTCACGGAGTGATAATTTGCTACTTTGAACCCTAAACACTTAATAAAGAATTGAGAATTTGACTGAACACAAATCTAGAATTTATTATACACACATTAAAAAAATCATAGATAGAATAACCACAGTTCTTATCCACAAATTAAAAGAGCATATAAAATAAGTGAGAAGACCTCGTATCGGCAAGAGAAATGTGGAGAAAATGACGATTCCAACTAGCCTTCGCCATATAATCGTGTATATATATATATATATATATATATATATATATATATATATAATAAAAATATAAATATATATATATATATATATATATATATATATATATATATATATATATATATATATATATATATATATATATTGTATATATACTCAATGGCTACCCGCAATGAGACGTTGGATCAAAATTAGGTAAACTGAAGAGTAAACATTTTCTAGGCATAGCAGTTCCCCTGCCCCGACGACGCCCACATATACATATATACATATTATACATATATATATATATATATATATATATATATATATATATATATATATATATATATATATATACACTTTTTGTTTGAATAAATTATTTTGTTATTCAAAATAATAAAATTAAAAAGGATCGGTGCTTGATGACATCAGAGGAATACTGATCTCTGATTGGATCTCTGGCTTGACGTATTCATTCTCTCGACAAATTACAGCCGTTTCATATATATATATATATATATATATATATATATATATATATATTTATATGTATATATTTATATATATATATATATATATATATATATATATATATATATATATATATATATATAGTTTTTTTATATTTATTTTTTTTTATATATATATATATATATATATATATATATAAAGCTTTTTAATCATTATCGTCTTTTTTAAACAAGTCTTAATTTAAAAAATAAATAAGTCTGTAGCTTATCGCTGGTATAGTGGAATGAATTCTGGCGAGTGATTCATAATACCCCAGGATCGGTATTTCCTTTGAAAAGTTAAAATAAACATATTTTTGTAGTTATTTCACAAAAAGTGGACGTTAAAAAAAGATGGTTTAAATATTGGTTTGGGTAAAAGACTACGATGAATCGAATGGAACCATCAAACGTGATCAATCTATAATTTGCAGGATCAAGACTCCGATTTCACTTTCAAAACCACCGAAAGAGATCTACCATATCTCGAAATCAGTCTTCCAGGCGTTGAAAACGCGTCGGCGCCATTGGATGCACGTCGGCACCCTTGGCAGTGGCTTTCCCAGCCTTGGAGACTTGACGCAGTTCTCGAACGCTTCTTGTAGACGTTCCGTTGCCCTCGAACGCGCGCTGTCGTCATTGAGACAGTCCTCCGGAGTTGGGGGCCTTAACCAATTCAGCTTCTGACATGACTGCTGATCAGGCCTTCGAAACACTTCACGGACCTTGGAGTCAGGTTCACCGATCTTAGAAACCTCTAATTTGACACCTGAAAAGCCGAAATCTAACGAAGGGATGAAAATATCCAAGTCAATTGCCGACATGACTTGGAATTTCCTACCGTTCAGAAGCTCCAGAGCCTCCGAAAATGATCTCGCAACCCTTGGCGATGCTTCGTTATATTTGGAGAAGCGCCTTCGTCATTGACGTGCAGTGCTACCGATGAAAAAAAAATAAACTACTCCAGAGTTCGGGGCAGGTCCCTAGTAAGTGGTCCACATGACTTGGTCAAATGTTGGTGACCGTGCCCTATGGATAAAGCGCCGAAAATGCTAAAAAGGACAGATTTAACGGACTAGGTCGCTAGATTTAGCGACAACTCTGACTCCTGCCGAAAGTGCCCCCCTTATTGCCATGACAGCACAAAAAATAAATATCATAACAGACTGAACGCTGCGCCATATATGCAAATTCAATTATCCAATATTAAACTCTCTCTCTCTCTCTCTCTCTCTCTCTCTCTCTCTCTCTCTCTCTCTCTCTCTCTCTCTCTCTCTCTCTCTCTCTCTCTCTCTCTCTCTTATAGCTGGTGGGAAAAAAGAGATTTAATTTTTAACGTGATACTTGATGGGACATTCAATTTTAAAAATATTTTTAAAATTAAAAACAAACGTTGAGTATAATGTTTAATGTTTTAATTAACATGATTTACCAATAATAATAATAATAATAATAATAATAATAATAATAATAATAATAATAATAATAATAATAATAATAATAATAATAATAATAATAATAATAATAATAAAAGTTTTACTTTTGGCTTCCAAATCACGAAATATTTTCTTCTAATTTCCATTTAATTTTTTTCAAACTATTCTAGAAAATAATTTACAAAGAAAGTATGAGGCATATTTATATTTATTAGTTCCTGACCGGTTTCGTCTGTAAACCTCGGACATCTTCAGAGTTTCGATTCTAACAAATGAATGAATTATTTTACAAAATATTTAAGATTATTATAAATTATTAAATTTTAGGTAGCATTTATATTTTATTAATCTAAGGGACATTACGTTAAACTTTATGTTAATGCTAGGTTTGTGATGTCTTCTGTCTAATGTCTAATAGCTCAATTTTTAGTTTTTGCGCTTCGCATGAAGGGTGTAAAATTTTAAATGTCTTTGATATATCAGGTCTTGTAGTCTTCTTATGCTCGCTGAATAAATGTTCAATATATTTTACTGCTGGTTTGCCCTATCTGTTAATCTATTATCTATTAATATAAGTAAAACTTATATTAAAACAAAAGCTGATATAGAATTTCTAAATAATAATAATAATAATAATAATAATAAGAATAATAATATAATAATAAATAATAATAATAATAATAATAATAATATTAATTAATAATAATAATAATAAGATACTTATAATCCTTACTTAATAATAATAATAATAATAATAATAATAATAATAATAATAATAATAATAATAATAATAATAATAATAATAATAATAATAATAATAATAATAATAATATTTAATAATAATAATAATAAAAAATAATAATAGAGGGGGCTAACTTTCTAAATAAACAATTTGCTCTATATGTAAATCAGAAAGGGTTAGGGTTAGGTGTGGTTAGACCCAATTAAGCTAATTTGCAGATTGTTCTCTTTTTACTCTTGCCACTAGATGTAAATTTCACTTCACTTGCCGCTTTTGCCTGAAATAATAATAATAATAATAATAATAATAATAATAATAATAATAATAATAATAATAATAATAATAATAATAATAATAATAATAATAATAATAATAATAATAATAATAATAATAATAATAATAATAAAATTAAAATATTATTATTATTATTATTATTATTATTATTATTATTATTATTATTATTATTATTATTATTATTATTATTATTATTATTATTATTATTATTATTATTATTATTATTAAAATGTATGCATTTTCCTTCCACAGATCTAAAAGTTACTTTTTAGGTTGAGTTTATTTTCTTTAGAATAATCGTTGGGAATAATTTATAAATAAAATAAAATAAATAATTATAATTTTCTGCTAAAGCTTTTCATCCGTTAACTTGGGACATCATCAGACCTTGAAGTTTATAACTGCGAATGAATGAATTAATGTAAATAATTATATTCAAATAAATACACATTAAATAATTAATTAAAATAATTAATTAAAACAATTAAATTAATTAATAATGATTAAGTATTCCATATGATATTAAGTTTAAGAGATAAAACCTCTAATTTTGTGTCAATTGGTTTTAAAGTAAAAAAGACACGGCAATTTTCAAACTTCTGGACTTCTTCCGAAGAATACAAGACTTAATATTTTAATATATTTAGTTTTACTTTAGTAAGGGTTTAAACATTTTAATTTTATTTATTTATTTATTTTAAATTAGTTTTAGCCTTAAATAATACATGAACAAAATGTACGAAGACAGATTTGAACCACCTTCAAGTTAATACTTGAATAAAGACATAAAGACATAAAGAATATAGAGACAGTAAAAAGCCACATGGGCCTATCGAGACTGTCCCAGTCAACCCACTACCCAAACATGCTCATGCAAATCCACAAAGCACCCTAGGGCTTGTCAATTTGTTGTAACTACAAATCCACCAATTTGGCTTAGTCAAAACTAATGATATATAAATATGATACCCAAACCATCCGCATGCATTAATAACTAAGTTATGGTCACACATGCTATCTAACTATAACTATATCACAACTAAAAACCCGCCAATTTGGCTTCGTCAATATATTATATGATTCCCAACCCATCCATAAACGAATCTAACCCTTTCTTAAATGTTGCAATCGAGTCACACTCAACAACCTCCTCTGGCAGACTATTCCAAAATTTAACAACCCTATTACTGAATGCATGCTTTCTTATATCAAGATGGCATGCTTTCTTCTTAATTTTCTTATTATGCCCCCTGGTCACCTGTCCATGTTCTACTATGAAAAATTTATTAATCTCTGTATTATCAATCATCCTAAGGGCAATACTTGAATTACCCTAAAAGGAGTACTTGAACCATTATAATATGAATACTTGAATTATCCAATATAGAGAGTACACGAGACGTCCTAAAGTGAGTCCTAAAGTGAGTACTCGAAAAATTCTAAAATAAGCACTTTAATCATATAATAAAGTGAGTATTTGAACTCCCCCCCCCCTGAGCTTCAACATCTGATTTCTCCAAAGCTGAAGTCCTTGAACTCCCTTAAACTAAAAAACTCGAACTCTATTCCAGACCTGATGCTCCGAAAAGTCCCTAAAATGATAAACTCTAATTAACAAGAAGAAAAACAATGAACTTACCGAAAGATCTTCTTTAATATATATTGGGAGTTTGTCTTTAGACTTGGAATAATCTTTCGTTGGAAACTTTGCATTTTCTTTTTTACCGTAGAGCTTATCAAGGATGAAGGAAATTCCATTCGTGCTAGTCGCATCTACGAAGTTATATAATTTATCACAGGGGTCACCGGAAAAAAAAAGTCCGGTAAATGGGCTTACCACATAACCTATATATATATATATATATATATATATAGTATATATATATTATATATATATATATATAGTATATATATATATAAATACTATATATATAGTATATATATAATAATATAATATATATATAGTATATATATATTATAATATATATGAAATAACGTACTTCAACGTAGTATTTATTTTATATAGAAAGGAAAGCCCTTGGATTAAAATTTTTCCATTTATTTAGTTACACAAAATTAGAAAGACACATATTGATTAAAAAAAACAGATTTTTCACAAAAATAATTAAAAAAAGTTACAATGATTGCAAGCTTTCGTCTCCATCAGGGAGACCTCTTCAGGCAAAGGAACAACGCATCTGAAAACTGCCAACGTAGAAAGCACCTATTGTTGGTTGGTTATCTTCTTCAGAGAATTTTGGAAGTATCTTGAAGACTTCATATATTCATTTTCTAAATGGTCTAATTTTACCTCACCAGGTTGTTTATTAAAATTTTTCGAATTATAGATATATAATGATTCCAGGATTTTTCTTGCATTTGTATTAGTAACATTTCCAATGTTTTTCATATTGTCAGTGATAATAAGGTGATTAAAGGATCTTCTATGATATGTAAGAGCTGAATTAATACTGTCTTTTTTTAAGTCTGCCAAGTGTTGTTTTTTTCTTCTTGAAAAATCTATGGTTTCACCTACATATATCTTTTCACAGGATGTACAAGGTATTTGATAGACACAGCTGTCAGAAACATTTTCTTTACATTTAGGGGGTCTAAAAGTATTTTTCAAAGAAATAAGATTAGAAGGGATAAGAGTAATATTTTTAGGTATAATTTTTTTAATATTATGTAGTGGGAAATGAGGTATAGGTAGAAAAGAAGAATTTTTTGTTTTTGGAGGATTGGAACCATAATAACTCCTTTTAGCTTTTTTGTAAGCTTGATTAATAATGTGATTGGGATATAATAAGGTGGTAAAAGTTTTATGTAAGTAATCTGTTTCGTATTTAACAACAACAGTTTATGGCTCAGGTATGTGGACGATATTTTTGTAGCACTTCCACATAATACAAATAAACAAGATGTCTTAAATTTCATCAATTCATTGCATCCTTCCATTCAATTCACGTTAGAAAATCCTTCCAATAATTCCCTACCTTTCTTAGATACATTAGTCAGATGGCAGCATTCATCACATTTACAATATACCATTTACAGAAAACCTACTTTCACTCCTAACTATATCCACTGGTTTTCTCATCACTCCAAAAATACAAAAATTGGCATACTTTCTTCTCTATTTCTGCGTGCATTCCGTATTTGTTCCC
The DNA here is from genome assembly GCA_015478945.1 of Trachelipus rathkii. Taxonomy (NCBI): domain Eukaryota; kingdom Metazoa; phylum Arthropoda; class Malacostraca; order Isopoda; family Trachelipodidae; genus Trachelipus; species Trachelipus rathkii. The sequence goes on along the minus strand of JABUQX010035960.1, from coordinate 35,339 downwards.
CACCTTTACTAAAATACGAAACAAATTACTTACATAAAACTTTTACCACCTTATTATATCCCAATCACATTATTAATCAAGCTTACAAAAAAGCTAAAGGGAGTTATTATGGTTACAATACTCCAAAAACAAAAAATTCTTCTTTTCTACCTATACCTCATTTACTAAACAAATATTTAAAAAAATATACCTAAAAATATTACTCTATCCTTCTAGTCTTATTTCTTTGAAAAAATACTTTTAACCCCCTAAATGGTAAAGAAAATGTTTCTTGACAGCTGGTCTATCAAAACCTGACATTCTGGAAAGATATATAGTGAAACCTATAATTTTCAAGAA
>JABUQX010035960.1:20000-30000 GCA_015478945.1 Trachelipus rathkii | reverse complement strand
TAGGAACTTGAGATTACAGTAGAAAGAGAAAGCATTTTTTTCAGATTTAAAAATATTCCAGTGTGAAGATACCTCATTAAACCATATAGTTCAGGTTTAGATTGACTTGCCTCGGAGTGTGATAGGTAGTAGCTCATTTGCGACTTTTAAAAATAGGTTGGGTAAGTTGGCATAAAAAAAAACTAGAGTGCTATGTAGCTAATATGAATTGTTGTTCTATTTAATTTGTTTCAATGGGATCTTGTTTTAAGCAGTGGTTTGTCTCATAAATTAAAGAATAAAAATAAAAAGTTACATTCTTCAATTTATTGTGAGTTGACGGATGTGGTTGACTATTTGTGTATAACATGATATAATAATTAACATGATATATTAATTATTAAGGGTTAATGTATTATCTTCTTATTAACTTAAATTGCATGTACTAAGAGGGTAGGATAGAAGTGGTTGAAAAACAAGTTATTAAAAATATTGCATATTTATTGATAGTTAGAAGGAATGCTTGCTCAGCCAGAATTTTGGCAAAATTCCGGCTGGAATTCCGGTACACCTTTACCACTTATTTACCTACTCATCGGTAGCACTAAGCTTACAAACTATCACTAAATATCTAAGGACCCTCCGCCTATATGACAGTATTGTCGGAATCACAAACACCGCAGTCAACCTATCACCTGCTCATTGAATGCCCCAACCTGACTGCGGTTTGACCCAGATTTTTCTCGACACTTGGCAAAGTGCCTGGGAACAAACTAACTAATATCCTCGTTGCAGAATCGTCTACTTTTGATAGTAATGCCATCTTTGCATTTCTCCACATACTGAAACTTATTCATGAAATTTAAAGTACTGCCAATCTCAATCTGATCCAACATCTCTTCGTCTAGGCATGGTACCCAAAGTTGATATTCCACTTGGGTCTGGCAGTCCCATTGCAAGCCTGGACTGTGCCTGAACATTCACTAAGGAAAATTATATATCATCATCATCATCATCATCATCATCATCATCATCATCATCATCATCATCACCCACCTTCTTTCCCCCAAGATTGGGGGTAGGGTGCATCACATGCACGGGAAACAGAAAAGTAGTAGTAGAATATGATGTAAGTCGAAAAGAAAGCCCAGCCTTACCGCCCCTTTATACCCTTAAGCGAGAACTCGTCGAAGTCAGGAAAAAAAATTTTTTCCACCCCCCCCTTAAAAGGCTTCATGGGACTGCGACAGACCCTCACTATGGCATCTCGTCAATGTAGGATTCATCCCTTGACCCAGGTGGGCCACAACTATAACCCCTCGCCAAACTCCGCCATTCACTCTTATTATGCACTTTCTTCTCGCCTCTGCCAAACTCACATTCCTCTCCTTCAGGCATTCCTTTACTAACTCAATCCACTTTTTCCTCGGTCTCCCAGTCGGTCGATTCCCAGCACACTCACCACTATATATCCGCTTAACCAATCGAATGTCATCCATCCATGTGACCAAACCATCTCAATGTACTTTCATTTATTCTCTCATTTACTCCTTTCTTCACACCACACAACTCCTATGCGTTCATTTCCTCATTTTAATCAATTCTTCTTCATACCATAACACGCCCATAATTCTTATAAACACCATTGTATCTTTAGATCTATACTTCTTATTCCAACCATAGTTTAATACGTACGTTAACACAGGGAACAAACATACCCTCATGTAAGAACCTAGCGCCACTCAAGACTTAGTCCCCTTTAAACAGCGACTGAACATTAATTGCACCAGCCACCTTCCCGCCATTCCTAATTTTCCTACTACACTCTGCATCACCCGTTCCCTTTTCATCCAACATATATCCTAAATATTTAAACTCAGACATGTGCTCCAGCTGTTCACCATTCAACATAAACTTCACACCGAGGACTAATCCTCACTACAACCATTAACCTTACTCTTATCTACGTTAACTTTCAAACCCCTCTTTTTACACACGCTGCCAAATCCCTTACCAATCCTCTCAAACTCTATTCAAATTCAGCAAGCACAAAAAACCAAACATCACTCATATATAATCCACTCCCTTCCACCTCTGTCATCTTAACACCTGCCCCTGCCCACCCCCCACCTCTAATTTTTCATAACCCCCATCCAACTAATAAAATATGAATAACCTAAGGAGACATAACACATCCCGCTTCACTACTCGGCTACTAATATTAAACCAATATATATATATATATATATATATAATTATATTATTATTTATATATATATATATTATATATATATATTATATATATATATATATATATAATATATATATAAATATATATACAGGGTGTCTAGTAAACATACGGCAAAAATTCAAGAGGTTATTCCCTGGACATTCTAAGAATATTTTGTCCCTCAATGATTTTTGAAAACCCTCTTTGTTCGGAGATACAGGGGGAACAAAGATTTCGACAATAAGAACGATTTTCGTATTTTTTATAATGTGAATTTTGCCCTAAATAATGTATATTTTTGTAAGAGGCAGTGCCTTAGATAATTGTTGTACTTAATAAATTCTAAATTCTAAATAAATAAACATCAGGCAAGTGCAGACATCGAAACGAAATACAGGAGCAAGCTTTAGATCCGTACGCTCATATGTTTAATATTGTGTGGTATACAGTACGTGCGTAAAAATAGGTTGTACTATTTGAAACATAATTTAAGAATGTATTTAAATAGCATAAAGGAAAAAGTTAGACGAGTAAAATAGTAATTACAAAATAAATCGAAATGGTACTGGTCTACGTAAATGGGCGTGTCGCTTCCTCCATTGACGTCACGTGATGTAGCTAAATATGTATGATTCCTTTAATCTGAACGTGACTTTGACCCCGTACCCCACCTACCATATAGGATAGCGTTGCTTACTCGGGTATTGTTTTACTTTGATAAAATTAACGCGAAGCCGCACGTTAGAACACATTGTCGTTTACTTATCGTACAGTAACTGTTGCCAGCAATAAAGTTTAAACGTGGATATCATATCCATACGTCTCATGATAGATCATTTGGTATCTGTCGAATTTGCTGAGAGTGAGTGCCTGTAATGCGATGGTTGAAAAGATATTAAATTATATGTCATAAACTTACTCTTCTATCATGAATCGTTATACCAACGCCAAGATGACGGACATGCATTTCATTTATGGACTTGCTGATCTCAATTCATTACAAGCTAGGCGTTTGTACATTGAACGATTTCCGCATCGTAATATTCCCGATAGAAAAACCTTCAAAGTATTCATCACCGTCTTCATGAAACAGGCACATTGAAACGATTCGGAGGACCAGCAAGGCCAAGGACAGTACGAACGGTAGCGGTTAAAAAAAATGTGCTGGACATGATAGAGGAAGATCCAGGTACGTCTATTCGAAATATTGCAAATAATTTGAATGTAAGTAATGGGACGGTTTGAAAAATTCTTAGGGAGTATTTTTTCTACCTATACCACATGCAATGCGTTCAGACACTTCTTCCTGCTGATTTTCCTCCACATATTGCATTCTGCCAATGGCTTTTGCACACATTGGTTCAAATCCCTCAACTACTGAAGCTGATTCTTTTTACCGATGAAGCTAACTTCTCAAGAAATGCAATAAGGAATTTTCACAGTAACCATGTGTGGGCTGAGGAAAATCCACATGAGGTACTTGAAGATCGTTTTCAACATCAGTTCTCGTTGAACGTTTGGGCTGGAATTGTGGGTGACTAGCTAATAGGACTGGTATTTCTACCAGGAAGACTTACCGTGGAGATGTATCGCACCTTTCTGTAACACATGTTACCTCAGTTTCTGGAGGATGTTCCATTACCAACAAGAAATGCAATGTGATTTCTGCACCTCACCCATGCCTGCTCGATCCCCGGACCTAAACCTCCTGGATTATTTCATATGGGGCCATCTAAGGTCATTGGTTTACAATACTCTAGTGGAAACTGAGGATGACTTGCGAAATCGGATAATTGGTGGGTGTAACTCAATCAGAAAAGACCCTGGTATTTTCGAAAGAGTTCGGCAGTCAATGAGGAGAAGATTGGATTCGTGCATCCTAGCTGCATGTGGTCATTTTCAACAGTTCTTGTAGATTAAGAAATTTTACATGTAATGATTGGTAATAAATGTTCGTTATTGTCGTAACTTTTGTTCCCCCCTGTATCTCCGAAACAAAGAGTGTTTTCAAAAATCATCTATAGACAAAATATTTTTAGAAACTCCAGGAAATAAACCCTCTGTGAATTTGCCGTTATGTTTGCATAAACACCTGTGAATATATTATTATATATATATCATATATATATATATATTATATATATATATTTATATATATAATGAGTGTAGAGTTAAAGATATATATATATATAATATATATATATATATATATATATATATATATATATATATATATATATATATATATATATATATATATATATATATATATCCCATGGGTGGGTCCTGGCTCATACTTATTTTAAATATCGCATAGGAAAATTTAGATAGTGAGATGAACATTCAGTCAAAAAAATAAATAAAAAGATAAATAAAAAAGATGTCCTAGCATTAAATATAGTTCCAATATTGCATAAAATTATATGTTGTGAAGAATATTCAGTTCTTGGAGATAAGAGAAAATAGAATTACTATTGAAGTGGGAGGATTCAGACAAGATGTGGGATAACCTTTTAGAAGGCGTTTTGGACCATAGAGTAGGAAATTGACGACGGCAGATGGGGTCCAGTTGAGGAAAATCTATGAAGATATGGTGAACAGATTGCGGGTAAAATTTGCTGATGGGAGGACGATCCCGTGACATGTAGTGGCTGTGAGTGATTTTGGTGTGGCCAATGCGGAGACGTGCAAGTATCACCTCGTGCAAGCGTTTTCGTTGGTTAGAGGAAGACCGCTCACCAATGTTCGGCTTTTTATTTCTAAGTTTCGCCCCCTCGCTGATCACTCGCCCAGCAGCAATCCTGCCAGTAAGACCGGAAGCCTTGTCGGAGAGCAGGATAATAATCAGCTGATGGGAGGCGACCTTGTCGAATGGCATCCGGGAGGTACCTAGAACGGCTACGAAAAAAGGAGGCGACCATTCTTGCCTTATCTGTCAGCGATTTCGTTGCCAATTACCCCTACTTGAGAGCTTATCCAACATAATGTAATTTGTTTTTTACAAGAGTGGAGCAGCCAAAGAAGTTGTTGTACAGCGGATACCATTGTAATTTTAGAGCCTGGAGGGCGCTGAGAGAATCTGAATAAATGGCATGAGTGGTTTTGGTTAAAGAATAAAATTCGAGAGAGGGCATTCATTACAGCAATTAATTCTGCCGTAAAAATTGAAGCATGATGTGGGAGAGGGTATGGGACAGGTTGCGGTCAGGAAAGAAAATAAACGCACCCACACTGTCCCCTGTTTTAGAGCTGTCAGTAAACATTGGAGTAAAGATACAGTGAATTGCGGAATGAGACAAGTATGATGTCTTTAACAGGGTAGTGGGGTGACTATATTTAGAGAGAGAGAGAGAGAGAGAGAGAGAGAGAGAGAGAGAGAGAGAGAGAGAGAGAGAGAGAGAGAGAGAGATGTCAGGACCAAACAGATGGTGGGAGCAAGAAATAGCCAAGATTTATACAATTCATCATAAGAGAACGGTAGCACCTTTTGCAAAGGGATGTTGAGGAAGTTAAGGATGTTATAAACTGTGTTTGCAAATGGTCAGTAAGGAGTATTCTGAGGTATCTTTCTCAGAATCGGTGTCAAAGCAGACTGTATTGGGGTTTGAAAGCGAAGATAAATTGAGCACATGATGTATTTATTTCCTTCGAAGAGAGTGGCATCACATCGGATTCAACTTCAAGGCTCACCGTGGGGTAGATCGGAAGGCTCCAGTGGAGATGCGGATCTTCTCATTTTAGATGGGATCTATATAGCAGGTGTGTTCGGAAGGCCTGACCATTTACTATGCAGCCATAGGCCAACTTCGATCGGATTAGGGCGATGTGGAGACGTAAAATTAACTTGCGATCAGAATCCCAAGATTTTTAGGTGATATGACGTAATTGGTCAAGCACGCGATGACAGGTCATTTTCAGGAGTCTAGTGTGCGATGCATATGTTAAGTGGTCATCTAGAATGAGGCCTAGAAATTTGACTTGTGAAGTTACAGGAATGGGTGAATCATATAAGATTAAGTTTGCTGGAGGAAGGTGGCAGGTTCTTCTACTTCCTTTTCTCCTAAATTGTACTGCTAAGGTTTTAGTGGGTGAGATATTTAAGCCATGGTAGTTACCCCATTGTGAGATATTCTTGATAGCTTGTTAAAGCTACCTTTCAAGAAATGGCAGTCTGGTACCTCAATTTATAGCCCCACGTCTTCAACATAGAAAGAAAAATTGAACATCGCTGGAATAAAAGTAACGATGTCATGGAATCCAAGAGCAAATAGTAATACCCTTAGAACACTGCCCTGAGGAACACCTTCATCCAGAGTAAAATGGTGTGATAGAACAGAAGAGCACCGAACCTGGATGGATCTATTTGACAGAAGGCATTTAATAAAAAGAGGGAGCTGTCCTCGTAAACCGAGTGAGTGGAGATTAAGAAGAACCCCAGTTCTTCACGTTGATGTGAAGGCTTCCCGGATGTCATCGCCCAGTTTTAACCAGGGATCCGCGGTCGAACGATTTTTTCGGAAACCAAACTGGAAGTTTGAAAAAGCCTGGCAACTCTCCAGACCAGAAGGCGGTCTGAAACCATTTTCACCATTAATTTGCAAAGTATGACAGGTCATCGAAATTAGTCTTTGGTTATTCGCCAGCTTCGAATCTTTTCCAGGTTTGGAAATATAGATTACAAAAGCTGTAGCCCAAACAGATGGAAAAGAGGATTCTATCCAGATTCTGTTATACAAATTCAGCAAGAAAGATGATGTAGAGTGGTGAATATGACGGAGCATTATGTACGAAATTATGTTTGGGCTAGGGGCACCGTCTTTGCTATTCACCAGTGTAGTTTGATACTCTGCGAGTGTAAATAGACGGTTTAAGTATGTTCTTTCCCTTTCACTGTTGAAAAGTCTTGCGATACAGTGTTAATTCTCAACTTTTGAAAGGCTTCAGGATAGCAGGAAGAGTTAGAGTGGCTAGCTAACCTATAACCTAATGCAACTACAACAGCTGCTGGAGCAGAGATAGTATCAGTTATATCAGGCCCATAACAGGGAACTGTGGGTGAAGAGTTGGTAGAGCGACGAGATATTTTCTTTACAACTTTTCACATTGAAGAAAGGGGAGTTATGGAGTTGAAAGTCGAAGTATAAGTTCGGGAGTATTGCTTACGTGTTTGGCTATTAATTCGACGAGATTTCGTCGCAGCTTCTTTAAAGTTTGAGGTGGTGTGGGTCCGATGGTATTTGATTTGGGTTGTACGACCGGTTTTGGGGGAGTTATCTGTAGTATTTGGTGGAGGGACTTCGCTACGAATGCGAAGTAAGTTGAGTTCAACCAAGTCCATGTTATTATGTGGACTTGGTTGGTCGTTGGAAGATCAACCAGAGTGCTCAATGTTTAGGAATTGGAGCAATATCAGTATCTGCCAAGCAAGCAGATTTAGAAATGTGTGGGGAATATAGGACTGTTTCATGGAAACGGAGAGTGTGTTGGAGTTGCGATATTGGAACCGTTGTGTTGCGAAAGTCTAATGCTGGAGGCTTTGTCAGTGAGTCATAAGGTAGATGATTTTTTTGGAGGCTGGACAATTTGAGTTAAGATGGGAGACCTTGAGTCTCCTTTCATGCCGCCAACACATCCAGAACGCTTGGAGCATTTGAGGTATTTGCGTTGAACGGTTTTCCATTTACCTCTCTCGGAAGCGCAGGAAGCATTAGAATGAGAGTGGGGTCATCACATCAAGCTCTACAGTATTTGGGAACAATAATCTATTTCGTCCGCTAAGGCAGCATAGAATACTTAAGGAGTGCTGAGATAGGAAATTATAAAGAGTTCTGATATAGGAAATTCTAAAGGAGTGCTGCGATATGAAATTCGGAAGAAGAGTTATAGGAGGATTCAGAAGAACTGGAATAATCCTGAAAGCTATCAGGGAGTTGGTTGGTGAGTTGTTCAACAGCTGTGGTTACTTGGGTACAATCTATTGATGTCAATGCTTTTGTTTCAGGAATAGTCTTATGGCTAGGTCTCTTCTAAGTTGCATTTTTTACATCTGGGGTTGGTGTGTCCTGGTTTAGAAATTCGGATGCTTTATATTTTAGCGAATAATCTTTAGCTTGTTGATGAATCTTTTCTTTGTGTTCAGGAACATCCCCTTCAGGATCTTGAGCAATGGTGGAAGACGGATTAAGGGACAAAGGAGCAGGTCTCTTACGTAAGCTTGGCGAACTCACCGTGAGGGTATGGGACAGAGTTTCCTGGCGGGAAATTCTCTCCAAGCTATGTGGAGGATGAACCATTTTAGCCTCATTGATGATTAGTTGAAAACTAGTACTCGGGGTAGGGTTACTTACGGCCTTTTGGGCGGGAGATTGGATCGAGGGCTGCTCTTTGACTAATTGAATAGTCGGTAATATAGGTATCGCAGACGAGCAGGCTATAGTAACTGCTTGAGTCTCTCTGGATTATGGGGAAGAGTTCTACTGGAATGAAGTTGTGTCAGTAGGTTGACATAGGATTGTCTTCATCTTGTAGGATATATGTCTTTGAGCTGATGTATGGTATCTCTCCTGCTCAATTTTTGTATAATACATAACTCCAAAACTTGCTGTTCAAACAAGCAAAACGGGCATTTTATGGAAGATGTACTGTAGGGTTCCCCACATTTTTTGCAGTGTGGTGTGTTTTCACAGGGAGTGCGGAATTCTTCTCCGCAAACTGGGCACATGCCAAGTGATTCTCTACAGTATTTTCAGGGATGATCAAACCGCTTGGCTTTTGGAACAACGTCTTGGTCAGGGGAATAAACGTACGAACGCTGTAGCTTGTAACCCCAATTTTCACCTTAGTAGATGGAAAAGAGGTATTAAGGTTAGCAGTAAACAAGGATTTGGGGTGTCAGGCGAGTCCCAACGTGTGGGGAAATCTGTAAACGTTTGTAATAGGAAATATTTTCTGTTGTAGATTTCTTAGAGTGACAGTAATCTCTTCGTCTTTCTGTTCTAAAGAATAAATAGTGCATTTAGACGTGTTTCTTATTTCATCAGAATTGGAAATAAGAGGAATGTTTCCAAGACGTTAAGGGTGACAAGATGAAACTTTGATTTCGGGTAGTAGCTAGAACGAGAAGGGACTCATTTCTTATTTACTTGTATACTTGACTAGGGGGTCTTCAACTCCTAAAGCTTTTACAAGTGCATCGGTAAGAATAATGGTTCTTTGCTCGGTAGTGGATCTCATTAACAGTTGGCAATCTCGGAGAGTGAGCAGCATATGAAGTAAACTAATGAGAACGACTAGGACGGGGGGCACCTTTATGGGATTGCCCCAACCGTTTGGGCACCTGGGATGTCGAGGGCGCACCAGGCGACGAATTGTTGATGACGTTCAGAGGACTTTCAGCTGAAGTAGAAGGAGTAGGTGACCGAGGTGCGGTCAGGCTGTGAACCAATCAGATGGTAATTGTGTGAGCCTTGTTTAAGAACGTATTATCTTGATAAGCAAATTTCATAAAAATTAAACCACAAACTTCTTCTCCTTAATAAATGAGCAATTATAACAATAAAAGAAATGAATCATTAAAAGTAAATAACAGGATGGACTGGAAAAGAGTATATTTCATAACGAAGAGTAGTCCTTCTCCCAGCAACAGGTCACAGACCAGAGACTCGCACAACTTCCAGGGCCCCACTCCGTAGGGTAGGCTGTGGATATGGCCTCGGAAGAGTCTCCCGGAACTCCACACCGGTTTACCCCCTGTGAACATCACGGAACCTAAATAACTTCACGTTAGAGCCT
>JABUQX010035960.1:0-17500 GCA_015478945.1 Trachelipus rathkii | reverse complement strand
TTTATCAAAAAGTCAGAGAATGCCCTATTATTATATATATACTATAGCAATTTTCATTAATAAGTTGATTATATTCTAGAGATGACTATAGTAAAGATAAAATTATACAATGATTAACAAACGTCCATATCCTATAATCATGTAGGAGTTTAGACGCGTGTCCCTTTATAAGGATGTTAACCCCTATATGGATACATCCCGGGAAACGGATGCGATATAATCGATTAGTGTTGAGAAGTACTTGCAATGCAAACATAGAGCCTCCAAGGCTATCTTAAACTTTTTTTTTTTTAACTAAAGAATACCCACAACCTAAATAGCAAAGATTGGAAAGAGTCAGGTCTCTCCGGCCCTAACCCACCTCGGGGGCTGCATAATGAAACCTTGTGTAAAAAAAATTAGAAAAACAACACGAAAGTAAAATTAAAACGAGGAATATATGAACAAAATATCTTGAGACATAGACCCTCCAAATAAAGCAATATGTGACTCTAGAGACCGCTACTACTTATCTCTGGATACAATGTGGTTTTAGTTAACTACGTGACACTGCAATAGTGGTTGAGTGGCACTATACTGAGTTACTGATTTATCTCGAGTTAGTCTGTCCTTATTTATAGTATCCTTTTTAAGAGGGTGGGTAGTAGTGAAATTATAATATTATAATTTGAAAATGAGAAATATATATATAATTAATATTAAATAATATTAATTAATATATGAATTAATTTTATGTAGATTATAATATAGTATATATATATATCCATATATTAATTAATATATTATATATATATATATAATAATATAATTAATATATATATTATACTATATATATATATATTAATAATATTATATATATTATATTATATAAAATATATATAATAATTATAATATATATATATTATATTTCGATATCTGTCCCTTTTTAATTGATAAATAGGTCAAATCCTTTTATAAGGAATATAAAGTGCCTATATACTAATAATATATAGTAAGTTATATATATATTATATATATATATATATATAATATAATTACTATCTTGTAATATAATATATAATATGTTAATTAAGATTTTACATATAAATGTTTCATTATTTAAAATTTAATATAATATAATAATATATTAATAAATTAATAATATAATCATATATCTAGGAATCCAAAAATTATATGATAAAAACTTATAGTCATTTATTTTATTTTTGAGTATGCAGAATATACTAAAATATATTCCTAAATATATTCCTAAATATATTCCAGAAATAAAAATCTAAGTCTAAGGAATTCCAATGAAAATTCAAATATGTTGAAAAAATTAGAGCTAATATTAAAATAATATAATAAAAACTAATAAAATAAATCTAATAATAAACATATAATTATATATTTTTAGAAACAAAACTTTCGCACTTTTAAAATAAATTCATAAATAACTCCTTAATTTAAAATTACTCATTTTTACTTCTTCAAATGATTCACTTGGATATGGAGTTCGACACACCAGTCACAACACACACACACACACCAAATTCATAGAATTTCGCATTAAATAAAATTAGTTAGTAATCTAGCTGTTTTTTTTAACAACACATCATATAAACTAACATGAATACTTATAAAAGGGGTGAAAGTCATATATTCAAAGCTCACTTCTCATTTGACCAACAACACAACACACAAACAGCTCTACACACCTATATGCACTAACCACTCACACACATCACACACACACACACACATTCTTCCTTGCCACCCTTGAGAAGCAATTTTGAGATTTCGAAATGCCAAAGCATAAGTATTATAGCATCCGTGAAGATTGCGGAAACAGGGTTTCGAACACACGAGCAGATCAGATGGAACGAGAGAGAGAACAACAAAATGAAACCTTAAAAACCTTCCGTCACACTGACACACATCTAACTACACTACACAGCCCTCATTATTAGTTTTCAGTATAGTATTAATAGGCCATATAATTAACATGTAGGAAGTAGGACTGACGGAAGACAGGGAGAAGGTGCTTGCAGGGGCGCGGCCGCGGCGAACGTGAGAGCAACTCATACCCAGCTGATATTTCATGTAGAGAGTGCCGTTGCCGGATTTTAACAAGATCTAAGAGGGATGAGTGTGAGAGACCAAAAGATGACTGTGGTGGGAACGGTGCGAAATATATAATTCCTGCGATATATTCCTAAAATAATCCATTCTCTTTTTTAAGGAATTTTTATAGTGTGGATAGAGTTATTTATAGTAAATTATAATAGTAATATTATAATTTGATAATTTAACATTTCTAACTTTAAATTGCTCGTCTCACTCCTCGACCGTTGGAGCAAACTCAAACCATGGTCAAGCATAATAATTTCTTCGTTTTGTCATGTTAATATATCTATAGGGAGAAATATCAAACCTATATTCATATTAACAGCGATTTACATATATAGCTTCCAATATTGCGAATTCTCAATATTTCGAGTGGCACTTATTACTATATTCTTTTAGAGTATATAAGTGGAACTGTTCTGGAAAACTCACTGGCAGAATGCGCAATTAAATAATAAATTTTATTAGTGGGTAATGAATCTCTGATATAACCTATATTTTCATATCTACTGGAGACCCAATAATAATTGGGAATCAGACTTTTAGCATCAATATTGCCCAACAATATATATTTAACCATCAAGTTAAAGTCTAACCTAAATATGCAGTTTTTATTATAGTTATACGCTATTCGGTTAAGGCTTCGTTAGATAATAGATATGACTGCCAATTATTAAGAACAAAGTTAAGTCTTGAACAATTAACTCTACTCCTTATCTCTCTTCACTATCTCTTTATCATCAGCACATACTCTAATATTCACCATCGCCTCTCTCCTCTCTCATCATCTCCTCGCCTCTTCTTCTCTTTCTTCTTCTCTCTCAATCCCTTCTCCTCTCCCTCCATCCACTATCTCGATTACCTCATTACCTTGTACTGTCACTTACCTTCTACATCATTCTCTCCTCTCACACACCAAAATATTATGATATAACATAGTAGAGAGTGAACATTTGGAAAAAGTTGAATATTTTGTTCACAAAATAATCGACATTTATAATAATATATATACGACTCAATCAAATCGATGATTCCAAATACATTTCTTTTTAACAAAGATCTCGCATATGGTATACTAAAATTATGATTAATTTATGACATTTATTAATTAATTAAAAATATTAATTTAATTTAAGAGTGCAAACCAACTATGCCACAATTTTTTTATCACATAAATAATAAAACAAAGAAGCACACTACCAAGTTGTGGTTTTAAACACTCACGAAGGTAGGTGTCTGTCATATTTATCTGATTTTTAAGTTTTAAAAGACTGGAAAAAAATTTCCACCTTAAATTATCTGAAGGAACATTGTAATTTTAATGCTCGCGAAATTATAAGACGGGCCAACTCCCACTCTTAATCTTCCAAAAAATTTACTGAACGCCATTAAATTTAAAAATTTCGTCAAATTGTTTTTTATTTAAAGAACTTTTCTATATCTCTTTTATTGTATTAAAAGTTATGTTAACAAACCATTCCCCACATATATTATTCGTTATAGCATGCCTCCTCCTATGATTTTGAACAAGAGTTGACTATAAATAAAACTAAAGTCTAAAATTTAATTGATATAATAATTATATATGGTATATCTATATATAATATATTATTAAGTGAGAGTAATATCCGGTGCCAAATGTATAGTAAAAATATATATATATACTATATATAGGTTATTATATATATATATATATATATATAAAATAATATACCAGTAATATATATATAAGTATATATATATATAGATATATAGTAATATATATTAGTTAATATATATTATATATTTATAGTTTCCATATTAGTTATAAAATTATAATTAATAGGATACTATTATATATATTTTCACTTACTAGTTTCTCAGGTTGATGTCTTTCTTACTCTATCTGCCTAATTTAAAATATGAAATTGGATTTTTATATCTAACAATCTGGATTTATAATTTGAATTAATAGAATCTCATTTATTTAATATTTTTTAATTGAACGGAATGAATCTTCCCATTAGAAGTTTAGAATTATATAGTCATATAATATATACTTATAATATAAGAATATAAATATAGTAATATAATATTCATATATTTATATCTATATATACTCTTAATATTAATTTTTATACATAAGACTCACTAAATATATTAATAATTCAATATATATATAATATTTATATAACTATATATAAATTATTACATATATATATATAACTATAAGAGTTATATCTATAGTATAGTATATATACGATATATATACTAATAACTATTGCGCGCGCTACTCTACCTGTATATATATATATACATTAGTATACTTTCCTATAGTGGAGGCTAAGTAATAACTATATTTTTGGACAAATGGAGATAGTTGCAGCATCATATAATTATATATATATATATTAATATATCTACTAATACTATATATATATATCATATATAAGTATATGAAAATAAACTATTTATATTTAATATAATAAGTATTATTATATAGTAGTATATACGTTAAGCATAACGTACTATATATATATATAGTATATATATATATATATAATATATATACTAATATATATATAAATATATATATAATAAATACTATTTTATACCAGTATATATAAAATATATAGTATATAATATATCTAATAATTTTATAACTACTTTATATCAGTAATATATCTATATATATATACTATAATTATACTGACTATATATATATATATATATATATATATATATTGCATAAGCGTTTCATATTTGTCATCACTATGTATGCCGTTAGGTTAAAGAGAAACCTTAGCATACGGAGCTTATGAATCTTCAACTACGTATGTATGTGTGTGTATATATATCTGTGTGTGTGTGTGTGTAAGTGTGTGTGTGTGTGAATGCATCTATCGTATACACATGTATGTGATATAAAGATAAGAATGAACGTAAAAAAATACAATAAACTACTCCTCCTTTCTCTAAGAGGTGGATGATGCTATTAATCTAATCGCTAACATAAAAAAAGAACCCCCCATAGTCTAAGAAGTGGGGGGAGGGGTGAAAAGTGTATGTGTGAGAGAGAAATGGGGGTGGACTTTATCACCTCGTAAAATATGTTTATGAATCGTGTAAGCTTTTTAAGCTTTTCAGGCTTCAAGATACCGATGCTACATATAAAGAAGCATTGGTGAATTATTATATGCATATACAGCAAATATTTTTCCTCTATTATTATTATTATTATTATTATTATTATTATTATTATTATTATTATTATTATTATTATTATTATTATTATTATTATTATTATTATTATTATTATTTTATAGATTAATATAATGATTCTATTAATTCAGAGGATTAGCATCTATATATTTTAATTCCTATTAATTTTATTGATTAGGCATAGGACGAGGCGAGATCGCCACCGCAGCAACTGTTCAAGAGAATCGACAATATATATAAGTATAGCCGACCACGCAGTTCGATTGGAATATATAATAGCTAGAATATTGATAGTATATATCATATGACTTGTAAATATTAGGTGCTTTATTATATATATTATAATTAATATTATAATATATTATATTATTATATGATTATTATATATAATATTATATAGTATTCCAGTATGAAATATAATATCATTATAAGTATATAAGGTAGATATTTTATTCTACAATAATAATATATATATAGTATAATATATATACTAATATATTTTATATAATATATATAATATAATATATATACTTATATTATAATATATATATACTATTATATTATATATACTTATATTAGAGTAGTAGACTTGCCTTCAGTGTGATCACTGGAGTGATGTGTGTTTCTCCTTTCTCTTGTTGCTCTTCCCCTAACCCGCCCATGCCTCCGCGACACCAACTTTGAACTAGACTCGGAGAATCTGTGTATCTTAGCCTCGCAAACATAGTTACGGCAATCACTTCTACGTGTGAACGAATTAAGTTGTTGTGTTAACTCCGTAGACTCGCCGATCTATCAAGGCCCTATTTTTTGGGAATATGTTTGAGAAATCGTCACATATCTATTATGTGGCATTATATTGGCTGAGTTTCTAGAGAGTTTGTTATTTTGTAATCCGGCTTTAGATTAACAAAACTATAATTTTCACGGCTCTGATACAGTTGACGCCTCTGAGGTCAGTGTTCTTGGACGGGCTACTAAGCCAAGGATTATAGGTAGCTATAGAGATTTAGACCCGTATACTGCACGTGTCTGGCAAGGAGGTCTATATGACTTATTATGGAATTAATTAAATAAAATTATTTTTCTGTATCTTAAACTCTATACAGTCATTTAACAATTGTTATTATATTTTGTGGACTCATTTAATTAAATTAAAAATTTACCGCAGAGCCATAGACTAAAGTTAGACCTACCTTATTATTTTTTATATAACACCTTAGTCTAGGACCCTCGCCCACCCCTAGCACCACGCATATAAACTAAGCTAGATTCAAAAGCCCTTGTTTTAAAAAATTTTTTAAAATTGTTTTAAGAGGTTATTGGTTTCACTATCTCTTTCTAGGCCTTAGTGATTATTTAGTAAACTGTAGTGTTAAAATAAAAAAATAGGTACACACCTCTACAAGTTAGTAATAATGGTTAATAATCAATAATCAAAGTATGTAAAGCTCTGGTAGTTATAATTGATGGGAACTGGTCTCTAGTGAGAGGGGGAGCTGAATATGTGAATAGGCTGGCTGGCCCTTAGTTTTATATATTTGAAATGCAGGAGAATAGTGTTGTTAAGTGCGTCAAGGCGAAGGAGATATTGCAACCTACTGAGTAATAAAGAATGTGAATATCAGAATTGGAGAATGAAAATCGGACTATGTTTAACTTTTGACGATAAATTCAGCAATGTATTTCTGATACGGTTGAGGAACGGTTGTGTCAAGGTAGAAAAGGAAGGGACCAGAGCCTAGAATTGCAATAGGTATTTACTGGGATTGCAGCGAAGTACAGAGTCAGGTAATAACAACAGATACATTGTAGGCTCCTGCGTTGGCATACTTTACCAGACCGACAACATGATCCGGACGGATCGCGGCACGTTCTTCAAAAGAGGCGAGCCAAGTAAGAATATGGGGCGTAATTCTAGAATCGCGCAGTACCACAACGAAGGAACGTAGACGCGCGAGAGGCTGAATGCGAGTATTGTACCAGGAGAGTGAATGGTGAGAGTTAGGACATGAGAAACGCTGGAGCAAGGGATGAGAGGTAAGGAATATGGATAAGGACATTCTTAGTGAGAATCATCACCTGCCGTAGGAAACCCCGAGTAGATGACTCGGTGGAAGGTACTTAGAGCACCCAGTAAAGCGACAGCAGCGCTTGGAAAGAATATAGGGAAGCGATTACGCAACGGTTAAACCAAAACGTAGAGCGCCTGGAAACCTTACAAGAGATAGATTAGCTAATTGAGATTTCAAGGTTTGCGCGGGTATGACGCGTTTAAGGATAAGGCCAGTCAGCGTCGAAAGAGCAGACACTGTAAAGCATAACAGAACGCTGACAAGAACTACGGAGATTCGAAATCTCAATACAGGGTCTAGAAGCCCTGGAACAGTAATTAAGGGATTGACTGTCTTTATGCACCCATCAGCGCATGATTCCCAGATGGGGGAGAGAGACACGCAGATCAGTCAAGGACCAAATGAATCGCAGATGCCACATGCGATGTGAGTTCGATGATTTTCTAAAGGCGAGATACTCAAGGTGTTATTTTAAATTGAAGACTACCTAATATTTTAATCGAGGAATACCCCTTAGCATAAGGCTGTATTTAGATTTTCTCAAAAAAATATCCGGAAGAAGAAAATAGAAGATTTTCACGGTGAAGGAACACGAGTTGGAATAGACTTGGCAACGCGGCACAGCACGAGCAGGCAGATTATCGATACTTTCCGAGTAGTGTACCAGGGGATCAGGATTTTTACGCATAGAGAGATTGAGTATGAGATACAATGTTGATTATCAATGTGATTGTGCATGAGGGTAAAATGATCTGGGACATAAAGGTCAGAAGAAAATTATAGCCATATAATATGGAGGTTGTTCAGAGATGAAAGCTATGGGAAAGAAGGTGTATGATTTTCTGGGATTTTACCTAGGTTAGGTGGGGCCAGGTCAGGAAAGGGGGAAGTAGGAGACTTTCAGGTTGAAATGAAAGGGGTTAGGAAATAAGGTTTTTTCAAAAATATTAAGGTTTTTGGATTTGTGGAGAGAATTTCTGGACAAAGACCTTTTTGCAGTAGACAGAGTTCAACCTGTGCAGTACGTAAGGTGTTAATATATTTTATCTTTTCAGTAACCCAGTTTAGAGACTTGTCTATCAAAAAACTAGAATCTAGGCTTTATTTGCACAATTGAAGCATGGGTTAATGAAGATGTTAAGACTTGCCTTTCAGGAAAATATGAAAATAAACAGAGTACATATTCACATTTATTTATATTCAGAGTAAAAGGAAGAAAGGGAAGCAGAGGAGTGGTTGGAGAGATGACCGAGGGCGCTTGTCTACATATGGACGCCTTGACAAAACAGATAACTAATTCAAGAGCCATCTGTTAATGACTGACATTAAAATTACAAATCAATGATGTTTGAAGTCTAGTGGATAGAATATTCCTTAGTGTACAAAATAAAGTACTCGGCTATTACCCATAGGGGCATTTTATTTTAGTTCCAATAAGAACAAGTGGTGTGATTTTAATAATTTTTCCTGAGCAAAACTACTTACTCGTAGTCATGCCGACACGGTAAAACATGGCGTAGCTCCGGAAAATATTTTCGGCACATTCGGTCTGTATAAAAAAGTAGTGGACCATAGTAATTCTGTATTTATTATAGACTTACGAAACAGACTATAGGAAGAGTAGTAGGATACTAAACAATGATTTGGAGCCTGACGATGCCGGTGCCGATAGAAACCACCTACAGTTACAGCGGACGGATGGGTTATAATGAAGCGCACGTGAACGGCGCTGACACATGCAATCAAGCGCTTAGATAACTATTGTAAAGTAATCGTTTGATAGAGAAAGTAAGGTTAAAGCAACCGGTTGAAGAGACTTTAGGAATTAGTGCATATGCAAATTAGATTTACAATGATGTGATATCTGGGTTCAAATTTAAAAGATCTTAGATTTCCAATATGGGTTTTATAAAAACAAATTTTTTTTTTGCGACAACATATGCCTTAGTACATTTATGCTATTGGACTGGGAAAAGATCAAAAGGACGTAGGTATTAAACAGACCGAAAAACTGTTTTTCAATGGTAGAACATTTTAAATCCCAAATTTTGATAAAATATTACTCAGGCTGATATGCCGAATGTATGGCATCTTGTTAATTATAAACCCATTATGGTGGCGAAGGAAAAACTGTTTGGTGGATCAGAGAGATTAAGAGAATGACAACGATAAGTACGTAGATGTGTTTAAAAAATATTCTAAAAGCGTTAAAAAAAGGAGGTAATTATAAATGGTTATAAGATGAAAGATGTTGAGGAGAGAGAAGAACTCGCATAGCAGGAATGGAGACTGCTATGAGAACATTCCAACGCTTAAAATATAGAAATTTCCAAAGAGAGGCTGGAGGCAGGAAAAATCTTAATCCTTGTAAGAAGCATTTTTGACGGAAATTAAGTAAATTTAAACTCGTGTGAACCCAAATTTTTAGAAGCTTTTTATAAATTTAAAAAAAAGTAAGCAGAATTTCATAATTGGGCCAATTAAAATTGATGAAATTGGTCTGTTGAGTTCAGATAAGGAGTTGGTAACATTTTCAATGTTTATTTTGCATCAATGTTTAATGAGAGAAAGAGATCTGATTAAATAGTTTTGGAGACTAATCTCTTGTTCTAGGAATTAGCAGGCGTAATGCCAGAGGTGTCCAAATAGGCCCTAGAGACCTTGGGACACACAGGTCAATTTGAATTCTGCAAAGCTGAAGAGAGTGAGGCGCGTCATAATTCTATTACATACCAGATGGTCTCTGAGACGCCATCAAGTCTGACCCGCCAAGAAAGTTGCAGGTCCTATGGTATAATATGGTGATCACATTCCTAATGCGGGGATACCTACGGAGAGCATTGCACCCGCCGCTTTGTATTTGAATTTTTTAAGTTAAGTTAAGCAATCCATAACATTTTGGATGAGGTACCGCCAAGTTAAGGAGACAGACTAAAGGAAACCCACGCAACCCTGCTGGTAGCTTGTTATTTACTAAGAAAGGTAGTAGAAGGGAAGACATACATAGTGATTTCTGATTGGAAATTGTAAGGTCACCACCAATGGTTAGCTTTAACACTTTGATTGTAAAGGTTTCTTGTAAAAGGTTAAATGGA
Source organism: Trachelipus rathkii (assembly GCA_015478945.1). Taxonomy (NCBI): domain Eukaryota; kingdom Metazoa; phylum Arthropoda; class Malacostraca; order Isopoda; family Trachelipodidae; genus Trachelipus; species Trachelipus rathkii. The sequence continues at coordinate 7,023 of JABUQX010035960.1, read as the reverse complement.
AAGGGCACTAAAGAAATATTTGGAAAGATTAAGATATTGTATAAGCGACTCCCAGCATATGTTTAGGGAAAGGGTGGTATCATATTCAGACAATAGCCTTTTACGAATTTATGGATACAGTAGCGCATCTACTGGACGGCAATCGATCGAGGAGATAAGTTTGATATTATATATTTAGGCTAATAGATGAAATTTCACCGGCAAAGATTTCGGGATAAGGTTAACGACACATAAAGGATGAGAAGAACTTATTGCAATGTGATATAAGGTCAAGTGGTAAAACCTGGTTGAATTAAAGAGTGGGTTTAAGGATAGAAAACAGTGTGGTACAACACTAAAAAATGACAGATAAGTCATCAATAAGGGAGTAGTGAAGAGTGGTGTCCCACAGGGTTAAGTGCTGGGGCCACCCATGTTTTTAATTCTTATATATATATTTATGTTATGATTTTAGAGGAAAATTGAGAATTTAATATATCGATATTTTTTTGGCGATAATATCAAAGGCGATAACTAAAGTTTAGGAATAGTGAAGGATGTATAAAGCTTCAAATGATCATGGTAAACTTCTTGGGTGGGTAGAAAAGTGGCAAATGAATTTTTAATGAGTAAAAAAAGTTGTAACGGTTCTACTGAATAGTTAAATTGCATAAGTTTTAAAAAACAATTCTTATACATTGATTTACTCTTCAGTATTGTTTGTTGGAACTTTTAACTTATTTAATGTGAGTATAAGAGTAAGCAAATTGAAAAGTCGCCAATTTCAGAAGTTTGGAAGCAAATGAATAAATCTAAATAAATATATAATAATAATAAATCAGCAATGTCTTAAAATTGTAATAGGTATTGTGCAAGACTGTAAAGTTAAAACACTGTATAAAGAACTATGATTGGGGACAGTTTATAGAGTAATTGTGCACAAGTTTTGGGTTCTCTTGATTTAGTGAAAAGAAAGAAATAGATATGCTAGAGAGAGTGCACATGCCACATAGAGCAAACAAGGATGATTTTTCTGGATTTGAAGGTAAAGATGTAATGAAGAGAGGCTGAAGGAGTTAGAATGTTTTTTCTGTAGGAAAGCGATTCTCAGAGGGGACATGATTCAAGTCTACAAAATAATTACTCTATTGCTAATATGGAGACTGCATAAATTCTTCAATAGTAGGGCCATGGACCCGGAGACCAAGTTGGGGACACAGTAAGAAAAAAAATTAAAAAAAGAAGGCATGCATCCGTTGATATAGTGGTTTGTTAAAGGTTAGATAGGGTTGTTAATTTTTGTAACAGTTTGCAAAGTGGGTTAGTAGTTGAGTGCGAATCGATTGCAACATTTTTAAAAAGAGGTTGGATAGGTATATTGATATGTTTGTTTATTCATATAATATATTTTGAATCTACGCCAAAATGGCTTGTTTTTTTAGTTAATGTAGCTAATTAATTTTAACACTGCAAAATGTTATGAAATATATAACAAGTTACTAAGACTTGTAAAGCGGTAGTGGTTGGGTTGTAGACTTTCGACTTTTCTTTACTTCTATGTAAGTTTGAACAAGCTTTTAGGGTGGTTTGTGGATTTCATGAACTAGTTTGGTGAATTGGAAATATATATATATATATATATATATATATTATTATATTATATATATATATATTATATATATATATATAATAATAGGTATATATTATATATATATATATAGATATATTATATGTGTGTGTGTGGTGTGTGTGGTGGTGTGTGTGTGGGTGTGTGTGTGGTGTGTGGTGTGTATTGTGGTGTGTATATAATGAGGGAAAAAGTAGTCACGCGGGTTAAAGTGGTCAACACACCCGTAAATTTAAAAATAAAATATTACTTTTAGGAAACCATTTATTTTCCTAAACATGAATTTTTTTTTTTTTAAATTGGTTATTTCTGTATTTTGTATAAAATAATAACTATAACAAAAAAATAATTCCCCCTTTTTCAATGAAAAATTTATGAAAATTTTATATAATCAATAATAATAATAATAATATAATAATAATAAATATAATAAAATAATAAAATAATAATAAATAATAATAATAATAATAATAATAATTAATAATAATAATAATAATAATGGTGAAAAAAATAAAAAAAAAATTTTGCTGCCAAGGAATATGTTACGTCGAAATTTATACTCCTTATCAAATATTTAGAAATGAAACATTAGTTTTCCAAGATTGACTCTAGTTCTTAAGATACAGGGAGTTCCAAATTTACTCATATACAAATATCTTTTTTAATGCATATTTTACAGTAATATCGTTTTATTTTCTTTTTAGGGCTTAACCTTTATATATACTTCTTTAATTTTTTCATATTTTAGACACTCTGAGTACTTCACCGAAGAGCCTGTGTTGAATAGCCCATGTATTCTTGCTACATCTGTACGGTGAATATTGCTAGGAGAACCAAAGAAGAAATATGTTACTCATTGGTGAATGCAAGCATGTCTGCATAACGTTTGGAATGGAACACCTCGGAGACGCAAGATAAGTCTTGGGCTTCCCATATGGTCTGTAAAACTGTGTCGAAATTCTACGTCAGTGGAAAAAATGGACGAAGAAAAGGTTTAAATTTGCGTGTGCCTATGGTAATGGCGGGAGCCAAGAATCACCTATCACAGTGGAATGCTATTTTTTGTTTTGGTTTATGTTGAAAGTAATCATCGGTTCACAAGAAACGTAAATTGAGATCCGGATTTGGAATCAGCAAGGCCAAACTGTACCACACTCCGACGATGTTCCCATCCCATCCCAGTGTTCACTACCTCCCAGACCTAGCATTGTCTGATGAAGAAAGATAATCTAGGATTTTGGTTGTGGCACGACGGCAGAATAGTGTGTGATATGAAGAAAAGTACTTTCTACATAGGCAACAGTTCTCCCAGGAAGAGATCAAAGATTTAGTAGAACGAGAGTTAAGTCTCTCCAAGCAAAGATTCTGAGCTTTTTTTTGCATCTAGACTAAGTGAAAAGACTGTCTCAAGGCCGAATGTAAAATACTTTTTTTTCTCGGACAAGAGAGGTAGTAACTTCTTCCTACTTTTTGACAAGACTTATATCCTGTGGAACACCGACTCCACTCCAAATGGGTTCTTATACGGGCAGAGATTGGGCGATTGGTTTTATGGGATAGTAACGAGAACTTGGAAGTGTGTTTTATTGCACAATAGCATAGTTATGCATCGATTCCATTTCCATCAACAAAACTGAAAGAGGGATATGAAAATATAAGAATGATTCTTTGCAGAAGCTTAGAATTAAATGAACACCAGTGGTCTATTGCGTTGATAGAGATCGGTTAACATTCTTTGGGCAGCAAAAGCGGAATATACTAAGTACCTCTTGTTTCATATGCTTGTGATAGTCGGCTAAAGAAGAACCACGGGAAGAAGGTTTAATGGCCTGCTAGGGAACATAATGACTGATCGGTGCAATAGATTAATAACGATAACCACTGTTGACAGGGGAAAAATTATTTTCCATAGTACCCCAAACTAGACTGATGAGCAAATTATCACAAAATCATTAGATGCTGTAGTTTCAAAATATATATCGATTTTTCACTTTTCAAGTATGGAGAAACCAAAGCTGGAATCTTTAGCGCCTCAATTCGCCAAATCAAGATGACAATTTCATCAAATTCCATGATGATATTAGAAGCATTGACCTGGAAAAGTTTTGTCTTGGTGTTTTAGAACTTTTTGGGCAACCATAAAGCTGTCAACTAGTTAGAACTCGTACAAAAAAATGCTTTCAGACTTCAAATTGAATGCTAATAAGAGCATAAAAGTTCACTTTCTACATAGTCAACTTAGATGGTTTCCGATAATCTAGGATTTATAGTGAGACAGGGGAGAGGCTCATCAAATATAAGTGATGGAGAAGACACCAGGGAAGATGGGGATATCGACACACATGATGGCAGACTATTGTTGGAGCCTCAACGTGATTGTTCCCATTCTGCACACAGACAATCATATTGCAGCGATTTGGAATGCATTAATTGTGATTTCATTCTACTGAATTGAATGTTTTGCTAATCAACATGATTATGTAATAACTTATTTTAACAATTTAGAATAAATGTCTCATGTTATTAGTTTGAATTATTTTAAAAACTACCATAAAATGTTGTTTTAATGTAATTAGGAGACACCTGTATCTCAAAAACGTAGAGCCAATCTAGGAAAACTGAGTTCACATTCGATTCAGGGCAACAAGTTACTAATAAATGACTTCAAGTTTGACCGGAAATCTTTGTTGGCCACAGTGGTAATAATGTTACGAGAGCAATATAATTTTAGAGAAAAGAGACATTTACCGAGAAACTATTTCAAAAGTTAATTGTTTCATTAAATTATTGACCATTTCTTCTTGCTTTACTTTTAAGTTTTTTAACATATTAATGGTTTTAATCGTTGGAATAACAGAGCAACCATAAACGGTGTACAAGACCCAACAATGCGGGAGAAAGAGCAATCATGTTTATATAACTAAGAAATTTTATATATATATATGATATATATAATATATATATAAAATTATATATATAATATATATATATATTATATTAATATATATATATATATATATATACGATTAAAACTATGATGTAATATAGAGGAGGAGAAGCTATAAAAGAGGGATAAGAGAGTAATTAAGGAGACTAAAGAATTATAATCTGCATTAAATATTAATAATAAAGTGTAAATAGTAAGTTTTTACTAAAAGGGGAAAGAGAGAACGGGAGGATAGTCATAAACTAAAAATATGGTGGATAGCTTTAAGAATGTATAGTTATTATTATTAATACATTATTAATTATTTATAATTTAAGTAATTAATATTATCTAAATTAATATATATATTATTATTATTATCATTATATTATTATTTGGTAATTATATTGATTAAATTATTATTAATAATATTATATTATTAAATGTATAATTGATGAGTATAATCACACTCCTTATGCTATTATCATTATGATATATTTAAATGTATGAAAACTATTATATATAAAATAAATATACATAGTATATATAATAGTATATATATATATATTAAAACACATATACATAAATATATATATATGTACCTCTTATAAATATATAATATAAATGGAAATGTGTTTATATATTTATATATATTATATAGAACATAAATATAACATATACATATATTATATGTTATTATATATATATATAATATATACGGTATATATATATATATATAATACAGGATAAAAGCGATAAAGAGCAGCTAGAATTTTTCCACAATTTTTTATTTATTTAGTTAATCAGACGTTTCGGATAAAAGTCATCCATCATCATGTATTAAAAAAAAAACATTTACACATTTCATAAAATATAAAATTCGTGATAAATTAATAAAAGTTTTTGCACTCTCATATCGAACAAATCTCTAAAAGATTAAAATCAGCAAAGATGAGAAGAATACTGGTTGGGATTAAAAACTTATTATTTTAACATCAAATGTGAATTAAAAATTTAAAATCTATTTGGCTTGATGGAAAAAAATCTTACAACATAATAATAAATATTATAAAATAATAATAATAATAATTAATAAAATCATAATAATAATAATATAATAATAATAATAATAATAATAATAATAATAATAATAATAATAATAATAATAATAATAATAATAATAATAATAATAATAATAATAATAATAATAATAATAATAATAATAATAATAATGATAATAATAATAATAATAATAATTAAACACTAATAATGGTTTTGAAGCTGCACCAACAATGTCATAGAATAAATAGCTTTATTGAGCTTTTATTATTAAAAGATGGCTTGATAGTTTTGATAAAGAGGGACTCCAAGATTCTCCCGTCTGTTTCTGATTGAAATGATGTGGGTAGTATGAAATCGAGAAGTAGATATATAAATGATGGGAGAGGGAGTGATGGTACCACTGTTTCACCGCATGGCGGTAAAGGTGCAAAAATGCGGAACCTGCTCGTGGCCGACCACATGAGGTGAGGGGAGCCAGCGACCTGTACGAACGAATATAAATTGTGCTTCAGAGTAGTACTAGTATGGCGAGGGGGAATGGTGAGGGGATGAGGGTTTACACCGTACGTAGGCAGGCGTTGCAGTCTGCACACAAATATTTATATACAGCACATGATATAAGCAAGATAGGGAGCATCTCTTTGGAGCTAAGTACAAGAATATTCTATGGGAATTAACGCAAACAAATCTGAAGTCACATTCTGGAAAAGATGGTGTTAAAATTTCTTTAGTAACCTGACTAGTCTATAGAGACTGGATCCCAAGGTATGATATTTTAAGTAGAATTTTTTTCTTTTGGTAATCGTACGATGGGGTTTATTGGATGGAATAATAGTCAAAGAGCAAATGGTCTTATCAATTAGTCTGGGAAAAACTTATTGTAAATGAAATCATTAAAAAGCCATTTCTTATGAAAGATAACCAATTGGGAAACATCTTTATATGCATCTAATCTATTCTACGTAATGCCCTGCCCCGTTTATATCGCAAAGGGTGATAGAGGCTGAATAACTAGTTCCCTAAAGATGTTGGGAACAGTTGGTTTTTTGTGATTGATGTTGAATTTGGCTATCCCTTTGTCTCCCTTTCCCCACACCCAGAACTATCAAGAAAGGTACTTCCAGAATCCCCCGTTCTTTCTCTTTATTGGTGTTCGGATGTTTGTTGTCAATGTTCAGAAATATAGTTTGCATGTTCTGTTCTCCTTAAACAGTACAAAAAACTCGTCTACATAATCAATAAGAAGGTATGAAATCTAAGTGTTTTCCACAGGTCATTCATGAATTCAAAAAGGCAACATTAGCAAAGGAGGAGTCCTAGGAGGACCATTGCCCCCACCTCACACCCCCCATCTTTGTCTGGCAAGGAGTTCATTAAAGAGGAAAATAGTATCTCAGTTGCCTTGTTGTAGTTTTTTAACTTGGGCAGA
>JABUQX010035959.1:15000-17785 GCA_015478945.1 Trachelipus rathkii | reverse complement strand
GAGTCATCAAAGCTGAGACATTAAAAGATGAGTCATCAAAGTTAAGGACAACAAAGTTGAAACATCAAAGCTGAGGTATCAAAGTTGAAACAATCAAAGCTGAAGTATCAAAGTTGAGGGGGATCAAAGTTGAGGCATCAAAGCTGAGGTATCAAAGTTGAGGCATCAAAAGCTGAGGTATCAAAGTTGAGGTATCAAAGTTGAGGCATCAAAGTTGAGGCATCAAAGTTGAGGTATCAAAGTTGATGTATCAAAGTTGAGGCATCAAAATATTGTGTGTTGGTGTGTGTGTGTGTGGTGTGTGGTGTGTGGTGTGTGTATGTATGTGCGTGTGTGTGTGTGTGGTGTGTGTGTGTGTGTGTGTGTGTGTGTGTGTGTGTGTGCTGTGTGTGTGTGTTGTGTGTGTTGTGGTGTGTGTGTGTGAGGTTAGGATAGTTCATACAGGAACTCAAATTAGGACAGATACCTACATGAACCTCATGTTAGGATAGTTCCCTACAACAGATACTGCATCAGATATCTACATGTGTTCGACTTAATCTCACTTAATCCCTCACGAACTTTTATGAAAGGTCAATTTTAGGCCTTGATAGCGTATCAAGATCTGAAATTGACCATTCTTAAAAAATATCAAGCCAAACATCCAAAAGCAGTCTCTCTCTTCTCTCTCTCTCTATAATCGCGACTTATATATAAGCCGAACGTAAGTCCAGAATTAAACACCAGAAGCACACCTACATAGACTTAGAACAGACAGATAAGGCGCAGAGAGCGGCCAGTTAAGAGCAGAATAGCTCACGCCACGTACTATAACGATCAGTCACTCTAGGTATCGAACATTGAATATATCTGTATAAAGAGTCATCCCTGGATCTCAGCTAAACCTTCGAGATACCCTGCTCTGACAGTAAGCGTGACCTAATTCCCGTCACTGATAGCTACTGCGTATCACCTCACGATATATCGAGCGGCATCTACACCGATACACGAACCCGACGTGTTATAATAAATGAGGTCAATAGAGACCAGTATAGACACCTAGCGCACACACGACAACACAACAATATACATTATTATATATATTAACTTAACCCATGGCAGCCATAGTTTAGGCTGACGGAATCTAACATAGGTTCGAAATGTGATAGTCAGGAAAAAAAAAAGGTAGCTGAGATATAGAAAATCGAGACGGCAAAGCGAAAAAGATGATGTGACGCGGTGCGGGGCGGTGCGGGGCGGTGCGGTGCGCCAGAGCCTCGGGTTTTGATCCAATGCGTCGTTGACCCCGGAAAACGCTTCTACGCACCCGAAAACCCATAATTTGACCCTTAAAACGTGTTAATACGCCAAAATAACGATGTTGCAAAATGTTGCAAAATGTGCAAAAATGTATGCAAAATGTTGCAAATTTTGTTTGCAACATTTGCACATTGCAGCGCAACAATTGCAATGTTGGATTGCCAATACCGCCAACAAGGGGTAGGTGAATATCTAAATACTAACTTCTTGTTAGTGAGTGATCCAACATCCCGTCCCGTAAACCACAGGAATCGATTCAGCAGTGACGATTATTATGTACTAATCGATGCCTATATCGGATATGTTCTGTCACATACGATATATCGTACTAGAAGGGTTAGAAGGGGGGTGGGGGAAGATACTTAACTCGTGAAGAAGCCATCTAGCACATTTCTCAGTATACACCATTCGACTTCCTCAACCTTAATAAACCTAGGAGTAGACACTCATTACACGCTGATTCTATGACGTAGGATATGATCATGCTAAAAAAGGCGTAAAAAGGGGGTAGACGGTAGAAACTCATAGAAGGCAAGCATTCCTAGCTCTTCTAATACACACCAATCGACTCCCCGTACATTATAACCTAGGAGTAGACACTAATATGTATCGATGAACGTGGACATTCATGCTAAAAAGGCTAGAAAAGGGGGTAGGTAATAACTCATAGAGGAAGCATCCTAGCACCTTCTAATGTACACCAATCGTTTCCCCGTACCCAATAACCTAGGAATAGACACTAGACCGGGTATCTACAATATAGGTCGGCACGTGCTAGAAGCTAGAATATAGCCTATATATCATATAGGCTATATCATATAGCCTATATCATATAGCCTATAGCCTATAGCCTATAGGAACATGTGCCCTTTTAACCCGCGGCGGCATCCTTTGAAGTCTCTCCATTCTTCGTCTCCTTATCAGTTTTGTGGTTTGTGGTTAGATAAGACAGGTCCCAAAAGTAGTGTATACTACTGTGCCCACCTTAACGTGGTGAGGGGGTACAGATATCCCTTTTGGATATCTGCAAAGTTGCACGTTTCCCTCTTTTCAGTTTTGTTTATTCCCCACTTTTGTTTTGTCTGTATTTCCAGCTTTATCGAATATATTAAAATTAGATTGAAGTCACAAACTATCAGTATTACATGACTACTACTACTATTTTTTTTTTTTTTTCTACTACTACTACTACTACTAATAATAATAATAATAATAATTTAATAAATAATAATAATAATAATAATAATAATAATAATAATAATAATAATAATAATAATAATAATAATAATAATAATAATAATAATAATAATAATAATAATAATAATAATAATAATTTTTTATTACTTTATATGCATTGATGGGCTTTCAAAGATCTAAACATTTGCAATAAGTTTATTTTACTTACAAATTCTTCTCAAGGTTTAAACTCTATTTAAGAAAATAAACTCAATTTAAAAGGAAATGTTTGTATCTTTGGCAGGGCTAT
>JABUQX010035959.1:0-7500 GCA_015478945.1 Trachelipus rathkii | reverse complement strand
TATTATATAAATTTATATTATTATATAAACTTATTTTATAACCTCTCCGTTTTTATGTTATGTGCTTCGTTTACTTATTTTGAAACCAAATATGATGTCTTTGATGAATGATCTTTCAAATATTGTTTCACAACTGTTTGTGCTGCTGGTGTAAAGTGACTTTTAATGTTCTGCCTAGACTTGTAAAATGGCATCAACCTCTTCAGGTAGTTCGTCACACAAGTTAAGAAAAGATTTTTTTTTTGTTCCTCTTGTTGGCTACAATTCCAATCAAATCGTCAAAGTCAAAATACCTTCGAACCGGCAGGTTTTAAGTGTTTTTTCTACAATGCAAGAGTTGTAAATCTTACAACGAAGGAAAGTGCAGCATTGGTGATATAAGTAGTTTCCAATTTTTGGCAAAAAGCAGGACTTCCTACTAGAAGAACTGACCACGGCCTTGATAAGTTATTCAAACTCTATGATGAATGGAAACGTTTACCGAAAAATTTGACTAGAACTGCAGGCAAGTAAAAAGAAAGAAGAGATCTATTTGACTTAGTTCATTCAGATGCTTTGAAACACATGAGAAATGAAGAGGATAAGAATTTCTTAATGCTTCAGCGCCAGAAATGACAACCGGGCTCCATGGTTCGTGAAGATCAAAAACTAAAACACAAGGAAGAAAGAACACTGAAACGCACTGCAATGAATGCTGCCAGGAAAAAAAAGGACGAACAAATGGAGCAACATTTTGCTACTCATCAGCTTGCTGCATCAAAAACTGATGATTCAGCATCAAGCAGCTAAAGAGTAGCAGTGATTGTGGTGACGACAGTGAAAATTCCTCTGTCATCGTTCAGGAAATATCAGCAACAGCAATAACTGCAGCAGCAGCAACAACAACAGTTCCAGCAACTCGAGAAACATTGCAGTTTTTTACTCCCCGTCTAGCTAAAGTTTTTGATAGGTGCAAAATCACTGATAGAAATGGGCTTCACATATTAATGGCTGCTGCAGAATCTTTCGGGCGTGATACTGAAAACCTGGTGATACATCGCACTTTTTTTTAACGTCTTAGAAAGTTTTTAAAAGTAGCGAGATGCACAGAAAATAAGCACAAATTTAAACTAAATTACTGTCAAAAACTAGTGTTGCACTGGAGTGAAAAGCTGCTCCCACCACTCACAGGTGTTGATAAACTGGCAATAATAGTAACTTTCAAGACAAGGGGCAATTGTTGGGAGTCCCTGATAGCCCAAACCTTTCAGAAGGAGAGCAAGCCACGGCTGTTTACCAAGCAGTGGAGAAGTGGGGTATAACCGACAAAATTCATGCACTTTGTTGTGATACGACAGCAAGCAACACAGGTCGAGTAACTGGTGCCTGTCCAAATCTGGAAAAATTGTTCAATCGGAACCTGTTGAACCTCCCTTGCCGTCATCACATTTTTGAGATAGTTTTGAGGAGCTGTTTCAACTCACTTCTGGTCCAGACATGGCGCTTTTCAAAAGATTTAGAGAAACCCGAACGAAAATCGACAAGAATGTTTACATAACTGGTAGCAATGAAGTGCCTGATGATGTCCACTCTACCATTATTGAATTTCTTGAACACCACCTTTCTACGCAGAAACAACAACGAGAAGGTTACCGAAAATTATTGGAGTTAACGATGATCTTTCTTGGCGCCATTCCAAAGAATGGGATACCGTTTCGTATACCAGGAGCCATAAATCATGCTAGGTGGATGACAAAGACAATTTATGCATTTAGGATATACCTATTTTAAGATAAAGTTGTTATCTCATAGGGAGAAGAACTCTTTTAAGAATATGTATTTTTTTTGCTCGAGTGTACGTTCGAGCCTGGTTTCTGTCATCAGAAGCAATTAAATCACCTTATCATGATTTCCTATTCATGCGTCAACTGATAAATAATTATCAAAACATTGATCCAGAAATCAGTAAGGCGGCTGCTGCAAAAAATAAAAAATCCAACCCTCTGACACTTAGTTCCCGAAACTGTTGCTCTACCCTTATTTGATGACACTGTTCCAACAGAGGTTAAGACAAGTATGGCTCAAATTATGCTGGGAGCAGACAAAGGTGAAGAAGAGGAAGAAGAAAAAATCAACTGAAGAGGCACATTTTGCACCAAAATGATTTTTCTTCCTTTACAAACATCGAGTTTTCATCTTTTGTAACTTCTGGTACAAAAGCTTTCTTCACGAGATTTTCTATTAGTACCTATTTCCTCGACAAAGACCCTTCAACATGCAAAGATGATCATGGTTACAAAAGTGGATTTGAAAAACTTGAGAATTAAGTTGTTGTAAATGACGTTTCAGAAAGAGGTGTCAAACTCATTCAAGATTACAATAACATTCTCACAAAAGATGGAACTGAGAAACAATTTGCTTCACAGGTCGTTGCCAGAGACCTCCAAAAATACCCAACTGATACTAAATCCTCTCTTAGTAATAAATAATGTTCAATGTTCGTTCGTTCACGCTATGTTTTGATTCTATAGAAATTATTGCTGTAAATAAAAATGCGATGTCATATTGAAGTTGTATGCGCTATTTAAAAAAAACTAAAATATCTTAAAATTTTCTTGTTATTTCAGTAATTTTTCGAATTAACTTTTGGGAAATTTGATTAAGAAGTTTTTTAAACAATTGCTGGGGTTGCATGGATATGTCCATATAAATTTCTCTAGGAAGAAAAAAAGAAAATGGTCGAGATAGGGAAAAGTATACCTCTTTTGGACAGATTTAATCGTTGCGTATACCATGTTCCAACTTCAAGGAGTTTGATGGTTGCCTAACAGTTGTCCGATTGAGCTGAAGTCTTGCACAACCCGTTTTTTTGTTGACTGGAACAGGATTAGGAACAGCAAAATTTTAACTTTCGGAAAATTACCTGTAGCTAAGGTCAAGCCTAAGATAGATAGATAGATAGATAGATAGATAGATAGATAGATAGATAGATAGATAGATAGATAGATAGATAGATAGATAGATAGATAGATAGATAGATAGATAGATAGATAGATAGATAGATAATTGATAGTAGATAGTAGATAGTAGATGGTAGACAAGATAGAAGTAGATAGATAATAGATAGATGATAGATAGATGGATGGATGGATGATGGATGGATGGATGGATGGATGGATGAATGGATGGATGGATGGAATGGATAAAGGGATGGTTGGATAGGATGATGGATGGATTGGTATGGATGGATGGATGGATGGATGGCATTCCTCGAGGATGGATGATGGATGGATGGATGAGGATGATGGATGGATGGATGGATGGATGGATGGATGGATGGATGGATGGATGGATGGATGGATGGATGGATGGATGGATGGATGGATGGATGGATGGATGGATGGATGGATTGATGGATGTATGGATGATGGATGGATGGATGGTATGGATGGATGATGGATGAATAGATGGATGGATGGATGGATGGAATGGATATGGATGGATGGATGGATGATGGATTGGGATGGATGGATGGATGGATAGATGAGGATGGATGGATGATGATGGATGAGATGGATGGATGGGATGATGGAATGGATGGAGGATAGATAGATAGATAGATAGATAGATAGATAGATAGATAGATAGATAGATAGATAGATAGATAGATAGATAGATAGATGGATGGATGGATGGATGGATGGATGGATGGATGGATGGATAGATATAGTTTTATTCACAATGAACGATTCAAATAATAAATAGTTTAGTATATCTTTGAGAAAGCCTATTGAAGATCAGATAGACCCTTCAGGAAAAAAATTACACTCGAGCAGCCTTAAACTACTAATTTTGTAAGGCAAGCTCTATAAACTTCTTTTTACAAGTGGACAAATAAGGAGACAATATTATTTCATCAAGTAGAGAATTTCAAACACAAATACAGAAACATAAAAATTCAGCTTTATATTGTCTACTCTGGGAAATGGCAGTGCAAAAGCAGTGGTAGAGCGCAATTCATAGCTGGTAATATGCACCTGAAGCAACGAGAGTAATTTAGAAAAAAAAGTAATTTATTATTTTATATACAGTTTCAACGAGTCATAGGTCATAAGCGTCACTTACTTTAAGTATATCAACATTCTTATAAATATATAAAGTGTGAGAAGCATCAACATACTGAGCAAAAAGACATCTAATAATCTTATTTTGAATAACCGGCAATAGGTATCTTTACAACGAAGAGATCAGGAATACCCCAAGACGCAACAACATAGAATAGGGTAGAATAAACAATACTATAATACACAGTTTTAGCAGTTTTCAGTGACAGAAACTTACCTATGCGAAAAATGACTTCAAGAAGTCATGATGAATTAGATATTACATAATTGACATGGTCATGGAATTTCAGATTCTCAACTATTAAAGCTCGAGGATTTCTAAAAGAGCGAACCTTTTCGGTACATTCTCCATTCACCTTCAAATCTAATGTTCGATCTGGCAAGGTGTAAAAAGCATAGACTTTGTTTTTGCAGCATTGAGAAAGAGCTTACTAAATTACACCAAACTAGAAACATTTCCAATTACCGCTCCATGAAGAGAGCTAAAAGGGGCTTATTATCAAGCCTCTTAAGAAGTACAATATCATCTGCGTACATAAGAAAAATGTTACTAAGAAGCATATTCAGATCATTAATATAAATATTAAAGAGAAAAGGCCCCAGACAGCTTCCCTGAAGCACAACAACATCAACCTGAACATCAAGGGAACTCTCACTATTGATCTGAACAAATTGGGTCCTGTTGTTCAGGTAAGATTTTAAAAGGCCATGGGTCAGACCCTTAACAACAAATATCTATGAATTTTATGAAACATTATATCAAAAACTGCATTCGGATGATGACTTCAATTTTCAATTTGGTACCATAACGAAGCACTTTTTGCAGTTGAATTGAAGGTTTTCCACTGTAAGCTTGTGTAGACATAAATTCGTTGAATAATTCAGTCTTACTCTTCTCGTAGATGGTAATGACTGCAGTCTTCAGAGGAGTGTACGCTTGAGCATTGTGTTCGGCAGAGGAGATGCGATCCACGACATTTGTTGGGAGCTGAGAGAGAGAGAGCGTAGAAGTATTTCGTCTTTTCCGAGGTTATTTTGCCAAGGTGAAACTGTGTCTCTAAGATTCTGAATCAGGTTGGAACGGAGCTTTCGGAAAGCACTGGAGGTTTAACCTTGATCTCGGCGATGGTCTCACCTTCTTCTGCTGGGGGTCACTGCGTCTCTTCATCGCCAGAAGGCATCTTTTTCCACCTTAGTAGGTGGTGTTTTTCTTCTTCCGTCACCGAAGGAGAGAGAGACGTCTACTTCTGTCACCGTAGGAGAGAAATTTCTGCTTTTGTGGAACTGCTGATTTAGATGGTGTTCGACATCTTGGGTCACCTATTATAAAGTGGCAAGAGTGCTGGGAGATTTATTTTTTTTCTTCCACTTCACGAGTTGCTGTTACCAATTCTGTAGTCTGCTGGTTTGCAGGCGGAAACGAGCTCGGCCTCTATGTATGCGAAAGAGCTCGGCCTCTTTGCAGGCGGAAGGGCTAGGCCTCTTTGTAGGTAGAAGAGCTCGGCCTCTTTGAAGGCGGAAAAGCTAGGCCTCTTTATAGGCTGATGAAAAGCTCGGCTTCTTTGTAAGCCAGAGCAGGAGAGCCTCTTTGTAGACCAGAGCAGAGGGTGCTGGGAGTTTTTTTTCTTCTTCTCCGGATAACAGGTCTTTGTAGCTGTAGATAGCCTGTAGTTATCTCTTCTTCTTCTGCTGCTTGCCCCTCTACTTCACAGGTCGCTGTAGTCTCTCTCTCTCTCTCTCTCTCTCTCTCTCTCTCTCTCTCTCTCTCTCTCTCTCTCCTCTCTTCTCTCTCTCTCTCTCTCTCTCTCTCTCTCTCTCTCTCGTAGGCACAATAAAACTACAGTTGTGATTTGGATAGAATAAATTTACTAAAACACTTCTTATTATATTTAACAACTTCGCACACACATTATTAAACTTTAATTACAATATTTTCAACTTTGCCATATACTAACTGCATACATGCAATTTTCTGTCAAAACCAATTTTCTGTTCGCAAATTACAAGTTTTTTGTCAATACAAAATATTTTTAATAGCTTATATCTTGCAATATGCTACAAAACATTATATTATATAACGTTTTACATTATTTCGTTAACTAAATGGTAAAATACTTAAAGAAAAAACTTTAAAAGAGAACAGAATTTCTCTCTCCGGAAAAAACATACAAAATACAAATACGTAAGAGATCACGGAAAAGTAATTTTTTTAGCACAACATTAATATTTTTATAAGTATTTTTTAAAACTCTGTTAAACAGAAGTATACTAATAATTTTTATACAAAAAGAAACATTATATCAAAACAAACATTATATAATCAAACACTGCAAGCAAATATTATTTTCAACATTGATTTATGAACAAAAACTTTATTTCAAGTCTTTTAAAAATGCGAAGTATATTCTAATTCAGAGGTGACTTTGGTGTCTCTCAGACGTATTTTAAATGAAAAAAAACGGGAAAAAGATCCAGGAGATGCATTTTAATAGCCTAGGTCTATGACAAAATTAAATACTACATAAACCATAAAATTATAAAATATGATAAAAAATGGCTAAAATAATAAAAATTATATCATTCAGTAATACATTATAATGATAAAAAATGAGAAAACATGTTTAATGCCCTTTATAAATGAGCTTTTTATTTTAAAATAAATCGCCCAAAAAGTGTTATTCCTAAACGACTATTTTCTTTAATTTGATTATTGAAAACTACCACCATATATATATATATATATATATATATATATATATATATATATATATATATTACTAATAGATATATATATATATATATAATATATATATTAATATATAATATATATATTATATATATATATATATATATATATATATATAATAATAATATATATATATTGAAGGACATAAAAGGCATTTTATGGAGTCCTGCTATCCATCTTCATTAGTGTGGCAACACTAAGTTTTATAGTTCCACTATGCTGACACAACCGTTCTTCTCTTCCACTAAGTCTCACCTCTTTTTAGGCGTCTGCAATGTACATCCGGGAATAGCCCACCTACCCTCCACGGGATGTTTTTTTTTTTTCGAAAAACACGAGGGTAAAATGTGTTTTGTAAGCAAAAACAAAAAACTACAGTATATGTATATAGTGACTTTGTTAAAATAAAAAAAAGAGAGAAAAAAAGGGGGTTATTGTAACTTTAATATTTTAGTTATTTTATATGCAACACACTAAATTATATATAATATATTATAATAATATATATATTATATATATATATATATATTATATATATATATATATATATTATATGATATAATAATTCGTATATCCGTCGTCGAGTGGACTCCAATGGAAACGAAGAAGAAGCGGAAAACATAAGGTATATATATATTTAATCTCTCTCTC
>JABUQX010035958.1:65000-67252 GCA_015478945.1 Trachelipus rathkii | reverse complement strand
TAAATATAATAATTTATAAATAATATATTATAAATAATTATAAAATAATAATTAATAATAAATAATCATCCAATCTACCTTTTTCTTCCCCAAGACTGAGGATAAGGTGCCCCGTCGTAACATGCCACCGGAAAAGGAAAGGGGTGGGAATTTGATACAAGCGAAAAGAAAGGCCCAACCTTAACCGGCCCACTTTACATTCTTTTAGTGCGAGAACGTCGCATAGTCAGAAATTGCGCCCAGAGCTTCACGGCAGCGACGGTCCTCATTATGGCATCTGGCAATGTGGGTTCATCCTTTTGGCCCAGGTGGGCCACAACCGATAACCCCTCACAAAACCCCGCCATTCACTCCAATATGCATCTTTTTCTCTCCTCCAGCATTTCTTTCATACTAAAACTCAGTCCACGTTTTCTCGTCTCCACGATGGTCGATTTTCCAATCACACTCACCACTATAACTCACTTAACAACCGACTATCATCCCATCCTTTCCTACTGACCAAACCATCTTAAACTTTCATTTATTCTTCTCATTTATCCCTTCTCACACCCACCACAACTCTCGAATTACGTTCATTCCTCATTTTATCATTTCTCACACCTAACACGCCCCTAGATTGTCCATACTGAACACGTTGTATTTTGACATTTAACCTCTTATTCCAGACGATAGACTCACTACTATACATTGAAATACCAGGGTAACAACATGCCTCATGTAAGGACCTAGCGCACTCAATAGTTAGTCCCTTTGTACCCACAACGATTTAATTGTACCAGCCACATTCCTGCCATTCGCAACTTTCCTACAGAACTCTGCATCAATCTGTTCCCTTTTCAATCCAAAACATATACCTAAATACTTTAAACTCGGAAAAACTTGTTCCAAGCTTGCTCACAAATCTAACATACCTTCACCACCTGGATGTCTCACCACAAACCATAACCTAACTCTTGATCTACGTTTGAAACTTTCAAACCCCTCCTTTTGACACACCCTGCAAATCTCTCTACCAATTCTCTCCAAAACTCTCTTCAGATTCCTCACAAAACCATATTATATACATTATAATGGGTTATGGGCACCCTCCACTCTCTCCATCTTTTTCATCCGTCACGAAATCATCTCCTGCCACCCCCATCTACAATTCTTTCATAACCCCATTCCATATACAACAAATTGAATAACCAAGGGACATAGAACACATCCCTGCCATCACTCGCTGTTTTAATATAAACTAATCACTCAACTCCATTTTCTACACACGCTTTCACTATCTTCAAACATACTTTTAATTCCATTCAGAAGCCTACACTAACACCATATATCAAACACTATCACTAACACCTCCATAGAGCTTCCCTGATAACCTATCAACGCCTGTTGCAAATCCAAATAAAACTAAATACAATTATTCTTCTCCCTCATTTTCTCAACATTTTGTTTCAATGTAACAGATTTATCCACACATCTTACTACGCTAAACGCCGACTTTGTTCTCCAGCCAATCAAGTTTCCTTCGTCACTCGACGAACTCTTTCGACCAAAAATACCAGCTTATATCTTCCCACAAACACTCAATAAACTAAATTGTCCCCTATAATTCCTTACAGTTCACCTCATCCCCCTAGGTACTATTACTACTCTCCTCAATCCCTCGGAACCTAAACCTCCATAAACGCTTTGTTACACAAAACTTCCAAAATCCAAGTTAATCACTCATCTCGCCTTCCGGTTCTTGAATATTTCACCGGAATTTTCACATACCTGAGATTTGCCATTCTTCAACTTCATCGCTCTGCCTATTATCTCCCTTCCTACCCCTTTGACCTCGATCCCCAATATGTTTATTCCTTCTATGCATCATCAAAACCCACACACATATTGCACTAAATCAACCTCTTCATTTGACTGCCAATGTTATTGCCATAATTTTTCGAAGTGTTCTTCTTCACACTTCCCCTCACATTCATTCATCCGTTCGAAAGCACCATACCGTATCAGATTCCCCTTATTCTCATCTTAACCTTTTTAATTTTTCTCGCTTCCTTCCAGAAGGCTTCCTATTCCTGTAAGTCCCCATTTATCCTTTCTCCTAACTTCATTTACCTCATCTTTTTTTTTCTTCCTACTATGCAACTTTTAATATTCCTTTTTTCGCTCCTTTTAATTCCAAACATCTTTTCTTTGAAACTTCATCATTGGCTTTTTTAGTGCATTCAACCACTGCTTCTTTGAACGAAAAAACA
>JABUQX010035958.1:15000-60000 GCA_015478945.1 Trachelipus rathkii | reverse complement strand
TTGTATCTGTCGACGAAAATGATGAATTGTCTGGGTACATGGAATGTTTTAGGGGGAATAAATGGCGAGCGAGGAGATGATGGGCCCGTGATTTAGAAAATAATGTTGATTTGCTCCTGAATGTACTGACCACAACGAATTTAAAAGAAGCGTGTGAAGACGAGTGATGTGGCGTGATGGTGTGTGCTATTGTTGATAAAGTTGACTTGTGCACAGAGCTATGGTGGATTCGTTTGTGAAAGTACTAGAATACTTAATGTTAAATTTAAAGTGCTAGGTCAAGGTTATGTGTGGTAACATTTGTCCATCTGGGTGTTGATGAGTGTGACTTTCCTGGGATAATCTAAACAGCGTTCTCAACCTTTTTAAGCCCGCGACCCCCCCCCCCCCCAAGCCAAAACGCATAAGTTTAGCAACTTGCAAAACTATTCCATATATATTATATATAATATATATTATATTTTATATATTATATATATTATATAATATATATATAATATATTATATATATAAATATATATATATATATATATATATATAATATATATATTAATATATATATATATATATATATATAACACTGTATATATATATATGTAATAAAAGCTGTTTTTCATACATTAAATATTTTTATTTTTTTGTGACGCCGCACCGCGACCCCCCCGTAAATTCCGCCTCGATCCCCCCTTGGGGGGCGGGACCCCCCGGTTGAGAAACAATGATCTAAACAATGTTTTGTATGGAATAAGGAGTTTTAAATGAATTGTGATGGGGCGACTTGAATTGTTGGATAGGTGATCGAAAAAATGATGGTTTTTATAACAAGGTAACTTATTGGATTGCGGGAGGGAAAATCGATAATGAATGAAGGTAATCTTTTTTCTTAGGTATGTGTTGTAATTACATTCTTTAGAGCCGAGAGTATTCATAAGTAGCAAGAGTCGGGTCTTTTTGTTTGTAAGCAGAATAATAAGTAGGATCGACGTGGTGAAAAGGTATGGATTGATTTTGTGTTGGTGAGGTGTGTTAAATATGGTTGGATATTAAATCTGAGTAAGGTGGGTGAAATCAGAGATCATTCATATTAGTTTTATTGTAAAGTTTAAGCTAGTGGGACATGTATGGAGCAGGAGAGAATAAAATTTAAAGAAGAACGTGGGGAGAATTAAAACTGGCTTTATAATGGTTTTTTGCCATCTGCAACTTATGAATAATCAGTCGAATGTGAACAAAATAAACTAAACAATGATCTGGACGCACAAATGAAGGAAGTTTCCTTTCCTAGTAGTTCAAAAAGTATGTGGGTTTGCATTAAAAAGTAGGAACAAAAATGGACAATAGCAAGTGGTTTGAAATGAAGATTGATAGTTAAAAGTAATAAAAAGGGCGGGTTAATGTGCTAAAAGCCGAATAATGAGGTTACAAAAGGAAAAGGTGTATGGAATAATATTAAGAGGAAAAAAAAGAAAGACAAAGTTGCTACGTAGGAGGAAAAAAAAAAGTAGATGAACAGTTTGAAAGGAGATGAATGGAGACTTACAAGGAAACAAGAAGCTATTCTGGAAGGAAGTCGAAAGGTTAAGAAAATGAATAAGGGGAATCTTCATAGAATGAATAGGATGGTTACTTTGTCGTGACTGTGAAGGACATTCGAAAATCTTCAAAGCTTTGGCAGTATTGAAGAGAGGATAGTGAATGTGTGTGGGGCTTGATTAGTGTAGAAGAAATAAGTATTTTGAGATGAGGTAGAATGAGGTGAAATAGTGGTGAGACTGACAAAGAATGTAGGCAGATGTGATGATTGGATATGGAAGTCTGTGAAACAAAGCGTTAGTGGAGGGAATAGTTCCGAAGGATTGGAGAGGATTACGCAAGGGTAAGTGAGATAAGGGAACTGTAGAAATTATACTGGGGAATTGTTTGAGTGTTGTAGCGAAGATATATTGTTGGTACTTTGGTTGTAAGAGTGCACTGAATACTGAGGGAGATGTGTCGAAGAACAAGGTGCATATTAAAGTGTCAGAGAGTGTAGGCAAAATTTTTACATTGAGAAAATGAATTGAGAAAATGAAAGAAATATAAAATTTGTATTTAGGTTTTATGGACTTGCAGCAGGCGTATGATAGGATCAACAAAGAAGCTGTGGCAGGTGTTAATGATATAAGGAGTTGGTGGTAGACTTCTGAATGGAAACAAAATATGTATGTAGATAGTGAAGCGTGTGTAAGAATGAAATGGGGAGAGAGAGAGAGAATTGTTTAATATTTAGTAGCGAAGTGAGGCCAAGGTGTTAGTATCAGAGGAAAATTTTATGGGGTGAGTTTTTTTTTTTTTTAGTGATGTACAGGAATCTTCCACAGCACAAGAATGCGGCTATACCGTGTTAGGAAACTAACGACAGGGAAAATCCCTAACGGAACGAAAGAGGAACAAGGCTGAGATGGTTAGATCTTAAACAAGATGTTCAGTTCCAATAGGAAGGCAAAAATGCGATCACTACGAAAATGAGATGATTCGGATAAGAAGATGTGCTGCAAGGCGGATGCTGAAGGAGGTAAGTTAGCAAGTCAGGGAAAGAAACTTGCTTCTAAGGTTGATTGATGGCACGCAATCCACAAAGAGATGAACGACTGTGATGACAATTGGAGGGCAAAATGGGCAGGCCGGGGGATCCCCCTGCGACATAAGGAAAACCATGGAGGGATTGGAACGAATTAAAGGTAGGGTTGGCATAGGAGGTTGTTAGACTGCGTTAAGAGAATGGAGAGAGTGGAGAGTGCCCTGATAGTGAACACCCGATGACTTTCTTTTTGTGTTTGTTTTGTAGCGATTCTGCAAGAAAAGTTTAAGAGGATTGGTAGAGGGATTTTGGAGGGTGTGTAAGAAAGGAGGGGTTTAAAAGTAAATGTGGATAAAAAATAAGGTGATGGGTGAGGAGAGCCCACAGTTTGAAATTATGTTAGATGGTGTAGCAGTTGGAATAAGATCCGAGTTTAAGTATTTAGGCTATATGCTGGATGATGAGGGAATGGATGATGCAATTAAATCTTTGGTGAATGCAAAGGGAGTAAGTCTTGAATGTGCTAGGCTTCTGCATGAGGGTGCGTTGTTTACCGGTGTTAATGTTAATAGTGATTGTTCTGTGGAATAATTACATACGTATATATATATATATATATATATATATATATATATTATATTATATATAAGTATATATATATATATATATATATATATATATATATATATATATATATATATATATAATATATTATATATATATATATATATATATATATTTGAAGTTGTGGGAAAAAGCGATTTATGGAGGGTATAGTTCCAGGGATTGGAGGAGAGCGTAATAGTACCTTTTTATAAGGGTAAAGGAGAAAAGGGAACTGTAGAAATTAGTAGGGGAATAAGTTGTATTGAAGTGTTGTAGAAAGGTATATTGCTGGTATTTGTCGAAGAGTTGCGGTCGAGTGACCTGAGGACTGATTGGTGAAGAACAAGGAGCGTTTAGGAGTGGTAGAGGATGTGGGATCAATCTTTACATTGAAACAAATGATGAGAAAATGAGGGAGAAGAAGAATAAAATTACTATTTTAGGTTTTATGGATTTACAACAGCGTATGATTAGAGTTAATAGGGAAGCTTTATGGCAGGTGATTAGTGATTATGGTGTTGGTGTAGGCTTCTGAATGGAATCAAAAGTATGTATGACGATAGTTGAAAGGTTGTGTAAGAATAAATGGTGTCCAAAGTGGATTGGTTAGGATTAATAGCGGAGGTGAGACAGGGTGTGTTATGTCTCCTTGGGTTATTCAATTTGTATTATGATGGGGTTATGAAAGAATTCCGAGGTGGGGATGGCAGAAATGGTGTTAGAATGATGGAGAATGGAGAGGGGTGGAGGGTGCCCAACCTATTGTATGCGGATGATTTGGTTCTGTGTGGCGAGTCTGAAGAGAGTTTGGAAGATTTGTGAGAGATTTGGCAGGGTATGTAGAAAGAGGGGCTTGAAAGTAACGTTTAGATAAGAGTAAGTTATGGTTGTGAGTGAGGACAGTTTCCAGTGTGAAGTTAGGTTAGATGATGAGCAGCTGGACAAGTGTCTGAGATTAATATTTAGGGTATGGTGAAGGGAACGGATGATGCAAATTGGCAGAGTGTAGTAGGAAGTTGGAATGTTAAGAAGGGCTGGTGCAATTAAATCGTTCGGAGATATGATAAAAGGGGACTAAGTCTGGAGTGCGCTAGAGTGCTTACATGAGGGTATGTTCGTACTGTGTTATTGTATTGTAGTAAGAACTATTGTCTGGAATAATAAGTATAGATCTAAAGTTTTCAATGTGTTCAGATGGACAATCTTAGGGGCATGCTAGTGTGAAAAGAATTAATAAGTGAGGAATGAACGTATTAGAGAGTCGATGTGGTGTGAAAAAGGGGTAAATGAGAGAATAAATGAAAATAGTTAGGATTGTTGGTCATGTGGAAATGGTAATGAATGAAAGTCGGTTTGGTTAAGCGGATGATATAGTGGCGAGTGTGTTGGGAACCCGACCGGCTGGAGACCGAAGAGAAAAGTGGATTGAGTCGGTGAACGAATGGCTGAAGGAGGAAGGAAATGTGAGTTGGGCAGAGGCGAGAATAAAGGTGCGTGATAGGAGAGAATGCGGGCTTTTTTGATGGGGGCATTTGGTTGTTGGTCCACCGGGCCAGGGATGAAAACCCTTACATTTGACCCGATTTCACCATAGTGAGGGTCCGTCGCGGTCCATGATGCTCTAGGTGGATTTTCTGTCTGTTGACGAGCTCTCACTAAGTAATGGTACAGAGGGGTCGTAAGGCTGGCTTTCTTTTCGACGTTTGTCATGTTTCTCCTACTGTTTTTTTTTCCGTGCTGTACAGCACCTTACCCCCAATCCTTGGGAAAAAAGAATATTATATATTATATATATAATATATATATTATATATATATAGATAGATATATAGTATATATATCTAAGGTGCAGTTTATTTAGGTGGATAATCTTAGGGGTGTGTTTAGGGTTAGAAGAACTGATAAAAATGAGGAATGAACGTGTTATGGAGCTGTATGATCTGAAGAAAGGCTTGTGTGTTATTGTAGATATAGAGTGAGTGGTATGATCTAATATTGGTTTATGGTTTAGTCATGGGAAAAGAATGATGATAACCCTGTTGGTAAGCGGGGGGGGGGTATTTACAGATAAAAACCACCGCGCTCACGGGCAAAAGCCCTAATCTAGGAGGGGGTGAGTTTATTTAACGTCAGAAAACAGGACGAACCAAGCCCAAGGATAGGTGTTGTGTGTGTGTTGTGTGTTGGAATCGACCTGTGGGGAGACTGAAGAAAAAGTGATCGAGTCAGTAAAGGAATGTCTGAATGAAAATAATGTGAGTTTGAGAGGGGAGAAGAAAAGGTGCATAATAGGAGTGAATGGGGGTATTTTTTGAGGGGTATTGGGCTTGACCCTGGGGTTGAACCATTACATTGACGACGATACCTAGTGGGGGTCCGTCGCTGATGTTGTTTGAAGTCATAGGTTTGGAATTTTTGTGCGAAGGGTTCACATTTAAAATTTTAAGGCGAATGTGTGGGGCGACTTTCCTTTTCCTTCTACTTAAAATTTTATATCCGTGTATATTACCCAACCTACCC
The DNA here is from genome assembly GCA_015478945.1 of Trachelipus rathkii. Lineage (NCBI taxonomy): Eukaryota > Metazoa > Arthropoda > Malacostraca > Isopoda > Trachelipodidae > Trachelipus > Trachelipus rathkii. The sequence goes on along the minus strand of JABUQX010035958.1, from coordinate 54,315 downwards.
CTCCTCCCCCCATCTGGGGAACTTGAAAGGAGTAAGAGAAAGAAAAATAAAAAAGAATAAAGAACAAACTCAGTTTTTGAGGCAATGAAAATAACCATTTTGCTTTGCTCTAATTAAATATGAGAGATGATCCAAGGTTAATTGCTCCAAAACCATTTTCCTTACATTTATTAATTGATTGCCTCACTTTCAACATGAAATTATTAATGCGAAGAACATGGTATTATAAAAGTGGATTAATGATGACGTGACAGAAGTTAGCAATGGAAAACAGAAAGAGGGCTGAAGGTAGAACAAAACAGAAACACAGATTCATTAATATATTTGAAAGAATAGTGGTTATCTACAACAATCATAGTTATCAGAGGAAATATAAATAAAAAAATTGAAAAAGATGGGATTTTTGTGCCATTATATAATATAAAGAGTCCGTTCAACATACCCAAGACAATAACAGATTTCTTTTAATTCTAGAAGGCAGAGAACGATGAGAAACAAAGGAATGAAAAATGATCCCCATTTATACGATGCTTCTCATCAAACACCAAGACAAAACTCATATAATCTAACAAAAAAAAAAAAATTAACCACATTTTCACAAAGCTCTTCCCAGAAATTTTTAAGAGGTTTCATATGGGAAATCAATCGAGAGGCAGCAGTTTAACAAAATAAGAAATTAACATATTTAAACTAACTTTAAAGCTTGTGAGTGACAACAATAAAGCAAATAGTTATGCAACAACTTTATTGTATTTAAATTGCATTGCAATATGAAAAGAAAAGTTTCAGTGGAAAATTACAAAAACATCAGAGCAGGGACAATCTTTTTGTTTTACTATCCATTGGCTGGATGTAACTAAACTACAATTTCTTCTGTCACTTGACGATGCGCTGAATGAAAAGAAACATCTGTTTATACCTTGAACCAAACTTAGTAGTGACCATTTTATTAAATACAGGTGGATAAAAATCTGCTTCAATATTGGAGACATAAATGGGAAGACAATCTAGTGAACTAAGGGAGAAACCAACCATTAATGGTAAAAAAAAAACCTTTAATTTTGAAGTAGTAGTAACATAACTTACAAATTAAAGCTGGGTATTGTGGCAATGAAGGTTAACTGATTAAACAAAGGTGCAAAAAAATTTCCAGGGAGACCACCGTTTAAAGTTCATCCTTAGAAATAACACCAACCTAACAATGTATTAGAAGAGGTAAAGTTTCCTTTTAAAAAAAATCACAAAACTCAATTAATCAACACAATGCTAATAAAATATTCATTATAATTATAAAAATTGGTTAAACTATTACTGCAAAAGAAAAGCTTTTGTACACCTAATTGTTGAGACGCATTAAACCACCTTTTTGAGAAGAGCTCACCCGATATATGAAATGCATACAGGGATGAACACCACTACAATAAAAAGAAACTACTAGGGTAATGAGAAAAGTTTGGAGAAAAAGAAAATAAAACGAGAAATAAAGTCTCTATTAATAGCTTGGGGGTTCGAAGGTCAAAGCATCAGGATTTAGAAATGGTTCGATCCTCTGTGCTCATATCCAGCGTACTTCTTCCTACACTGGAGTAAACTCTCACCGTAATGACACAGCCATAAAAACTAAAATTGCAAAAACAAAAAACTTTTTTTTAAGATTAATGTTCTGTTGTGTGGGGGAGAAAGAATTCTTACGGGGTATGTTTTGAGTGTCATAGAAGGCGAATAAAAAGAACAGGGTAGTTGGGTTGGCGACCCCACTACGACTTATCTTTTGGCTAGGAATGCTTATATGCACGGTTCGGACCTGGTTGTGACAGCCGAAGCGACCTTGGATCTTTCGGCGAAACTGTATGAAATGTCGGGTACATGGAACGTTTTAGGGGAATAAATGACGAGAAGAGAGTTGATGGGCGTTGTATTTAGAAAAGATAAATTTGATATGGTCGCTGTTGACTGACACAAAAGATGAAATGAAGCGGGTGAAGACGAGTGATGTGGGACGTGAAATGTGTGTGCTATTCTGGTAAGTGACTTGTGGCAGAGCTATGGTGGATTCTGTTTGTGAGTACTAGAATACTAATGGTTAAATTTAAGGTCTAGGTTAAGGTATGTGTGGTTGTAGTATTTGTCCATCCTGGGGTGATGTGAGTGCTGACTTTTTGAGGATAAATCAAACAATGTTTTAGACGGAGTGAAGTTAAGGATTAAATTGTTGTATGGGCGACTTGAATTGATTGGATACGGTGATCGAAAAAAAAAGGTGGCATAACAGGTACCGTTTGAAGTTGCGCGGAAGAAAAATGATGATAGAAAGTGATCTATTCTAGTATGGTGTAATAATTCCTTGACCACGAGAGTATTCAAAAGTAGCCAAGGAGTGTAAGAGGAAATAATAATATTATCGACGTGAAAAGTATGATTGATTTTGGTTTGGTGAAGATGTTGTTGAAGTATGTGTTGGATATTAAATCAGTAAGGGGTTTTGGGGATAGAATATCAGATCATCATGTTGTTTTATGTTAAAAATTAGCTGCTGACTTGGATGGAGAGGAAGAAGGAAGTGGAAGAATTAAGTGTGAGTTAAGTGAAACTGGGATTATAATGGAAAAATATATGAGCACCTATGAATAAATCAGTCGAATGTGAACAAAATAAAACTACCATTCTGGACGCAAATGAAGGAAAGTCTTGCTAGTAGTCAAAAGAAGTACTGTGGATGTGCTAATGTTAGAAGCAAAAATGTCAATAGCAAGTTGGGTGAAGAGATTGATAGTTAAAAGTAATAAAAAGAGGCGTGGTTAATAGCAAATGTTCAATGATGAGAGTTATCAAAAAAAAAAGAGTATGGAATATATATATAGGAGGAAAAAGAAAGACAAAGTTGCATCATAGGGAAAAAAAAAGGTAGATAAACAGTTGCAAGGAGGATGAACGGAGACTTACGGAATAAGAAGCTATTCTGGAAGGAAGTAGGAAAAGTTAGAAACAGAATAAGGGGAATCTTCATTAGAATGAATAGGGATGGGATCTTTCGTGACTGATGAAACGAATGTGTGGAGGAACACTCGAAAAAATCTTCAAACACCCTCACCTATCCTCAGGATATGAATGTGTGGGGTTGTGATAGTGTAAGAAGAAATAAGTATTTTGAGGATGAGGTAGAATGAGGAAGTTGATGAATAAAATCTGCAGGTATAAATGAATTACTGGTGAAATGATCAAGGAATGAGGGGAGATGGTGATTGACTGGATATAGAAGTTGTGAAACAAAGCGTTAGTGGGGAAATAGTTCCGAAGGATTGGAGGGCATTGATAGTACCCCTTATGCAAGGGTAAAAAGATTAGGGTAACTGCAAGGGTAACTACAGGAGAATTATGTAATTGAGAGTTGTAGATAAGGTTTCTACAGGTACTTTGGTTGTAAGTATTCAATAAAACTGAAGGTAGATTGTCGAAGAACTTAGGGGCATTTAGAAGTGGTAAAGATGTGTAGTTCAAATCTTACATTGAAACAAAATGAATGAGAAAAATGAAAGTGATGGAAAAAATTGTATTTAGGTTTTATGGACTTGCAGCAGGCGTATGACAAGGATCAACAAGAAGCTTCGTGGCGGATGATTAATGATATAAGGAGTGGGGTAGGCTTCTGATGGAAACAAATATGGTATGTATGATAGTGAAGCGTGTGTAAGAATAAATGGGCGGAGAGAGAATATTAATAACTTTAATGTTATAACGAAGTTATCGTTAAGGCGTTAATTGGTCATTATTTTTTGACCACGCCTTGATGGTGATGTTTTTTTTTTTTTTTAATTTGCTTGTACAGGAATTCGTCATTCCACGAATTCCTAACCGTGTTAGGAAACGAACGACAGGGGAAATCCTAACAGAACGAAAGAGGAAGAAGGCTGAGATGGTTAGATCTTATACAAGATGTTCAGTTCCAAGTAAGGCAAAAATGCGATCACTACGAAAATGAGATGAGTCGGACAAGATGTGCTGAAGAGGTATAGACAGCACGTCAGGAAAGAACTTGCCTTTTAAGGGTCGAGATGGCAACGCAATCCACAAAGAGATGAACGACGGGAGGACAATGGGAGGAGCAAAATGGGGCAGGCCGGGGGATCCCCTGCGACCAATTAAGAAACCATGTAATGGGATGGTGGATGAACGAATTAGAAGTTAGGGTTGCATGGGAGGGTTTAGACTGATAGAGAATGGGAGAGAGTGGAGGGTGCGCCTGATAGTGGAAATCGATTGTTATTTTTTTTGTGTGGCATTTTAATTTGAAAAAGTTAGAGAATTGGTAGACGGGTTTGGCTAGTGTTGTAAAAGGAGGGTTTAAAAGTAATGTGGATAAAAATAAGGTGATGGGTGAGGAAGCCCACAGTGTGTGAAAATTCATGTTGAATGGTAGGCAGCTGAATAAGTATCCGAGTTTAAGTATAATTAGGAAAGTGGATGATGCAATTAAATCTTGGTAATGCAAAAGGACTAAGTCTTGGAATGAGCTGGAGTTCTGATGAGGTATGTCCTTACCGGTTGTTAATGTATAGCAGAGAAATAAGTGTAGATCTAAGGGGCAGTTTTGTTCGGATTAATAATCTTAGAGGTGTTAGGTGAGAAAGAACTGATAAAAATGAGGAATTGAACGTGTTATTGAGCTGTATGGTGTGAAGAAAGGCGTGAATGATAGTAAATGAAAGTATATCAAGGTGATTTGGTGGGGAAAGATGGTATGATAAAAGTTTCCTTTGCATTTGAATGTGTGTAGGTGTATTTGACAGATAAACACCAGACTCACGGGCAAAGCCTAATCTAAATAGATGAGAGTAAATAAGGTCAAGACGGCAGGACGAAGCAAGCCCAAGGTGTGTGTGCCGCATGTGAATTGTGTGGAATCGACCTGCTGGGTGACCTAAAAAAGAAGTGGATCGAGTCAGTTAAAGGAATGTCTGAAGGAACGGAATTGAGTATGGCAGGGAGAGAAGAAAGGTGCAAATAGGAGTGAAAGGTGGTTTATATTGAGGGTATGGTTGTGGCCTGGCTCAGGTAATGATAACCTAAATTGACGAGATATCACTTAGTGGGGGTTCTGTCGCTATGTTAGAGTCATAGGTTAGATTTTTGGCTGCGACGGGTTCGCATTTAAAATTTTAAGGCGATGTGTGGGGGGACTTTGCTTTTCCATCTACTTAAAATTTTATATCCGTGCATATTACCCAACCTACCCCTCCCCCTCCATCTGGGGGACTTGAAAGAATAAAAATAAAAAAGAATATAGATGAAGAAACAGAGTTTTTGAGACAATGAAAATAACCATTTTGCTTTGTTCTAACTAAATATGAGAGATGATCCGAGGTTAATTGCTCCAAAACCATTTTCCTAACATTTATTAATCGATTGCCTCACTTTCAACATGAAAAATTATTAATGCGAAGAACATGGTATTATAAAAGTGGATTAGTGATGATGTGACAGAAGTTAGTAATGGAAAACAGAAAGAGGGCTGAAGGTAGAACAAAACAGAAACACAAAGTCATTAATAGATTTAAAAATAGTGGTTATCTACAACAATCATAGTTATCAGAGGAAATATAAAGAAAAAACTGAAAAAAGATGGGATTTTTGTGCCATACCATAATATATAGAGTCCGTTCAACATTCCCAAGACAATAACAGATTTCTTCTTTTAATTCTAGAAGGCAGAGAATGATGAGAAACAAGGAATGAAAAATGATCCCCATTATACGGTATTCCTCGTAAACACCAAGACAAAACTTCGTATAATCTAACAAAAAAGAAATATAAATAAACCACATTTTCACAATTTCTTCTGTCTACTTGACGTACGCTGATGAAAAGAAACATCTGACCATAGATCTTAGACCAAACCTAGAGTGACCATTTTATTAAATACAGGTAGATAAAAAATCTACTTCAATATTGGAGACATAAATGGGAAGACAATCTAGTGAACTAGCGAGATACCAACCATTAAAAGGGTAAAAAAAAAAAAAAAAAAAAAACTTTAATTTTGTAGTAATAGTAACGTAACTTACAAATTAAAGCTAGGTATCATTAATGGCAATGAAGGTAAACAGGTATACAAGGTGCAAAAAAATTTCCATGGAGATCACCGTTTAGAAAGTTCATCCATAGAAATAACACCAACCTAACAATGTATTAGAAGAGGTAAAAGTTTGCTTTAAAAAAATCATACACAAACTCAATAAATCAACACAAAATACCTAATTCAAATGTGGTTCTACCGATTTCTAACAATTGAATCAGAGCAATAAGGTATGAAAAATATAAATTTATGATCTTCTAATACACGGTGCAGATATTCCATCACGAGTAATTAAACTAAAACGATTTTGACATGCATTACATGTTTATTATAATTAGTTACTATGACTCAAAAATAATATATTTTTATAACATCTACTTACAATTTGTTCCTTTTGTCCTAGGCTCGCCTCCTTTGAGCGGGACGTAGGGAGTGGGTCTTCCATCAAGGAATGTATAATCTGGCCCATCTATTAAAGGGTTGGTTGCCGTTATTCCTGATCGGAACCTTTCATATAATAGGTAAATCAGAAATAAACAAAATTTACAAAGTAAATAATAAGTTGCTAAACTAATAAAATAGCTCCATATCTATATCTCTATATAGTCCAATAATAAATAATATAAAAAAAAATCCTTATTTTAAAATTATCATCATCAGCATCAGTTGCCTATTGGTTCCCAAGAACTAAATGGGGTATAAGCAGCTTCAGAAATCCGAGTTATGCATGAGCATTCTTAGAGCATAAATAAGTGGTAGGTGATATTTGGTTTAAAACTACAACTATCATCGATCCATATCTCAAAAACTACAATAGCTACAGGGAAAAGAAATACATTGTTGGAATCCTGGCAAAATTTTATTGCGGAAACTGTAAAAAAAAAAAAAAAAAAAAAAAAAAAAAAAAAATAAAAAAAGTCTACAATAGCTACAACGTAAACGTATTATTTTGGCAACTTAGCAAATTTTACACTTGAGGAAAATGTAAAAATAAAAAAAAAAATAAAAAAAAAAATAAATATTGGCTATTTTTTTTTTTAGGAGCAGGGGACATAGTATATATATATATATATATATATATATATATATATATATATATATATATATATATATATATATATATATATATATATATATATATATATATATAAATATTATTCTTAAAGGTATTTTGGCAATGTAGAGGCTCGAGCCGACAGGAACTGGGGGGACGTTTTCATACCCCGTAGGGGGGCGGAGGAACCCCCACGACACTCAAATACCAAAGGCAAGGGTTCCGGAGACCCTCCCCGGAGGGCTCCCCTGTGACCCAATCATCTTGTACCGTCTCTTCACTTTACAAATATGCCAAATACCAAGCGGGGTTCCGGAGGAGGCCGGGAGGGGGAATTAGTCCTGCCCGTAGTTCCCCCGGAAGGCCGAGACCCCGACTTCTGCCATCGGTGCGGTATACCTTTAGGGTATTCTTTAGTTAAAAAAAAAAAAATTAATAGAAAGTCTATTTATTTTAACGAGTAACCAATAAAAGGTCTCTAAATAGGCTCTTTAATCAAATTACTATAATTATTAACAAAAATTTTTTTTTTTTTTTTGACCTACTATGTAAATTTTACCAGGATTCAAAATGTATTTCTTTTAAATTTGTGCTATTGTAGTTTTGATATAATTTTTTACATTCACTAAATGTTACCTGGTTCCAACAGTAACCATTCCTATCCTAGTAGTTTTTGAATATGAGTATGTAGTTTTAAACCAATTATCACCGGTTCCCAAGAACTAGTTGTAAATGGGGTGTGCAAACAAGCACCAGAAATCCGAGTTATGCATGAGCATTCTTAGAGCATAAATAAGTGGTAGAGGGATCCCAATTATTCCCAACATATACCAAATAAATCGAAAGGAAGTTAATATTCAATATATAAATGTAAAATAATTTTTGAAAAGCGATATAACACTTTCAAATGGTAAACATGGTTTAATTCTAATTTAAATTTTAGGGCCTAATTGATTTTATCATAACGAGTTATAAATTTAAAATTTATCTTCAAATGTTATAAAATAAAATTCTTACAATTACAACCTTTCAAATCAAATCAAATCTTAATTTAAAATATTTACATATCTATCATAAATTTTTCAATTTTAGTTATAAATAATAATAATAATAATAATAATAATAATAATAATAATAATAATAATAATAATAATGCATTGACTAGAAGAAATGAGCTTCTGAGGGAACGTTTTCATCCTTTGAGCCCATTTAGTATTTTATATATATATATATATATTGTAAACTTTTTCGTTTTTTCATTCCAACTTACTTTATAAAAGAACAGATTATAGAAGTTACCCTTAAATTTAGACTTTTAGTATAACTATTATATTATCATTTTTATGTACAAATATTGACACTGTCTTATTATTTAAGTTGCCCATATAATGAAGCTTTAAGATGTTTCCATAAAAGATTCTATTTTATTATTTATAATTAAAAATACAGTGACTTTATTTGAATATGTTGTAAATATTGAATGTATATACAAATTAGAATATTAGAAAGAATACATTTGAATCTTTTTGAGCTTCGCAATGATAAAGATTTGAAAGACGATTTGCTTTCTTAAAATGTTGCGTATTTGAATCAATGATTTGCCTTCTCAGAATGTCACGTATTCAAATATTCCATTTTACTTAATTAAGAAATTAGACAATAAAAGATTATTGATTTAATGAATATGTATATATATAATGTATAATATTATTATTATTAAGAAATGTTTAAGTGTTTAAAATTAATTAAATAAGCCTAAATTAGTTTAAAAGCTTTTCGTTGTTTTCTTGAAGAATTTAAGATTGTGACGTCAACAAAGCGTTGTGACGTCATCAAAGCATCGTTTTTGATTTACCTTCCATAAATGCTGTTTAAAGTTTTACAAGGCTTAGATAATTGGTTTTAATATTTAAATAGTAGTAATTAGTCATTTTCAGTTGTCCATAAAGGAATATTAATGATAAGAATAATATTAGGCGTTATAACGTTTCTTTTAAGATTGTAAATAAATGCATTCTTCTTAGCTATTAAATATAAATTAGTTACCCTTTATTTTCAAGGAAGTACGAATAATTTCGACTTATTTCAATAGAATTAATTTCTTTAGATTGTACAAATAACTTTTAAGAATTGTTTCATTTTAGTTCATAACTTACTTGTTCAAACTTCTTTGAGGAATATAAGAGATTTGAGGATTTCAGAGAAAGCAAAGCTCTCTCACAAAGGCAACTGTAGCCAAGCTACCTTAGAGCGACATAGTCTCTCAGCCGAACCTTTCCAGGACTCTCAGCGGTGTCTGGAGTTCAACCCCTACTCACTCAGTGGATCTGGTGATAGGTCCCAATAGATAGTCTCGGCTATCTGGCCTTCTGCCTCCCCCGAACTCAGCGGTGCTGGTTCCCAACTCATTAGGAGTTCCAGGACTCTCAGTGGTGTCTGGAGTTCAACCCCTACTCACTCAGTGGATCTGGTGAGAGGTCCCAATAGATAGTCTCGGCTATCTGGCCTTCTGCCTCCCCCGAACTCAGCGGTGCTGGTTCCCAACTCATTGGAGTTCCAGGACTCTCAGCGGTGTCTGGAGTTCAACCCCTACTCACTCAGTGGATCTGGTGATAGGTCCCAATAGATAGTCTCGGCTATCTGGCCTTCTGCCTCCCCCGAACTCAGTGGTACTGGTTCCCAACTCATTACGAGTTCCAGGACTCTCAGCGGTGTCTGGAGTTCAACCCCTACTCACTCAGTGGATCTGGTGAGAGGTCCCAATAGATAGTCTCGGCTATCTGGCCTTCTGCCTCCCCCCGAACTCAGTGGTTGCTGGTTCCCAACTCATTCTGGTTTCTGTCTATGAACTCGTTTGTTGCTGGTGTTAGGTTACCTCCCGTACATTTAGCGAATTAAGTCTTTACCGTATTCAGTCCTTAGATTTTGGTTCAAAGAGTTACTGCTGGGTCTGTGTGTCGAACTTGTTCATGCTAACTCCGAAGTCACCATCCTGCCTGATCATTCGAGGTCACGTGTCACATTTTGTGCATTAAAATCTTACCTGAAGTACTACGCTACCGATTATGTCTTATTAATTTTCTGTTAAAGTTGAATAAAGTATTATGTTTCAATAAAATCATTGTTAATAAAGAGTTTGCTTATCCTGTCACCTGAAAATTGTCTTGTCTTAATATTATTAACTTACAAATTGGTGGCAGTCTCGTTGGGACAATCGCACAGTAGACAATTGCGCAGTATTAGCTTTGCTATACAGGTGACAGGTTGTTATTAATAAAAATCAATAGTAAAAATAATCTTTAATGGTAAAAAATAACGTTAGTAATAAATATCGATAGTAAAAATAACCTTTTAAATAGAAGTAACGTTGTAAAAATTAACATTAATAATAAAATTCAACAGTAAAATAACTTTTATATAGTAAAAGTAACGTTAATAATATATGTCCATAGTAAAAGTAACGTTAATAATAAAATTCGATAGTAAACTTGTATTAAAGAATAAAGATAAATAAAAATGTCAATAAATCAGAAATTATTAAAGAAATTTCAAAGGAGGATACTGCTAATGATAGTAATTAAAATCATAGTAACACTACAATCAAATAATGATAATGATCTTGTTAATAATCTTAATGAAAATGATATCCTTTTTAAAGCACTAGTTCATAACTATTTGAGGAAATTAAGAATTGTTCTTGCTCGAAAAAGAAATATGATAATAGTTTTTCTAAATGAGACTGAGCCCTTTCAAGGAAAGAAAAGAAAAAGAAAGAAAAAGAAGTTAGTTCAAATAAACAATAGTCGTAGTAGTCATACTTATAGTGATAATATTGAGAATAATGATTTTAATGATATTGATAAAATAAAAGATAGTGGTAATATAGACAATAGTAATAATGATGGTTATAATATTAAAAGGCATAAATATGATAATTATATTTTCTATAGTGATGATGAGGATTATAATAATAACATTAGTGATAACAATAATATTCATAACGTTTATAGACATAATGGTAATGGCATAGATGATGATAAAAGTTGCGAGATAAACACAAATATTCGTGATGGCGTTGAGGATATTGATAAAAATAATGATGATAGTATTAATTGTAGTAATAATAGCAGCATTAATGTTAATAATAAAAGCGAAATCTGTTACAGTAAAGGTAAATCAGTAAACAATTTTTCCTTCTTAAATCTTTACTTGGAACATTTAAGGTTGTTTAGTAGTAATAACGATAATAACAGTGACGATAATATTTCCCATAATAATAATGACAACAGTATTAACGAAAAGAGCGGTAAGATTAGTAAGAATCCAGTAAATAATTTTTCTTTTTTCAATCTTTATCTGGAACATTTAAATAAAAGTAATAAAAAGAACAATAATATTAACGGTAACATTGATGTTGATAATGATAAAGAGGAAAGTAAAGTTGATATTAATAATGATGAGGAGAGAAGAAGCGATGATATTAGTAACGACGGCAATATTTAATCTTTAAATATCCTTTAATTCTTAATCAGGAACATTTAATATATCTTTTCCCTTTATTCTGTATAGTATTGTTCATTCCCTTAAGAAGTTAATGTTGTAATGTAAAGTAATTTTTATAAGATGATTAAAGTAATTATAAGGTAGTAAATTCCGAGAAATTTTAGAAGTATGCAAACTGTTGTTTAATTTATTAATGAAGATTATTTGTAATAGCAGTCCTTAAATGTTTAAAAGTTATGAATTATGCCCTTACTTATTTAGTGATTTATGATGATAATTTTTGAAGATTTTGTGAATTAAGTAATTAACTTATTGTTTGCATAAAGAAAGGTTAAAGAAAGATATGAGGAAGAGATAGAGAAATCATTGAAAGATTAATTGCAGTAAATGTTGATTATCCTTTTCTTGATTTGAATTTTGAGATATTAGTTGATACTGAAGATCATGAAGTAAAGTGGAATTTTAGATTTGAGTATTGAGGTTCTCTTATTAAGTTTTAAGATTAAAGTATTTGTGATTATTGATTTGATGAAGTTATTGATGTTTTGAAAATGATTTTGGTAATGATGATATTGTTTTAAAAGATGATAATTGATTTAGTTTTCTGTTGCAACAGAGGATATTATTTATATAGCTATAAGGCTATGGCAGAAGAGAGTCTGACCCACTACTCTTATTTTAGATGATTTAGATAGCTATAGGCTATGGCAGAAGAGAGTCTAACCCACTACTCTTATTTGGTTTTGCCTTGCGGTTGACATGGTCTTGTCAAAACTTCCTTACCGGTTTAGTCCAGAATGGTCAGATTTCCTAGGAAACGCCATTTGTAAGGCCGCTGAGAAGAACTAGGATGGTGAGTAAAGCGCTTAACTCACGCATACTACTTCGGGGCAAGTTGATTTTTTTTTGTAATTATTTTATGCTGTTGATAATGATTAAACTGATCAAAGGTTTTATGATGAATAGTTTTTATGAAAAGAAATCCATGGTATTAAATTTGAGAACTTTGAAATGAATAGAGTAATTAAGTAATGAAAAGATTGAGAAATATTTTGTTGAAATTTGAGAGGAATGCTGGGAAGTTAAGATCTTATGCGAAGGATCTCGGAATAAATTTAGTAATTTTTTTTTGCTTTAACGTAATTTTTTTTTTATTTAGTATCCCGTTCCTGATTTAAGATTCTTGTAAATATGTAAATATAGGTTTAAGTTTTGATAAATATTTCATTGCCGAAGTTCTAATATTATCGAAAAGTAAATAATTCAAGTAGACTTAATATATTGCTTATGTTAGAATTAGTTTAGAATAAGTTTGAAATAATCTATCCTTTTATTAAAGAAGTTGAAATCTTAAAGAGGGGGTAATGTAAACTTTTTCGTTTTTTCATTCCAACTTACTTTATAAAAGAACAGATTATAAAAGTTACCCTTAAATTTAGACTTTTAGTATAACTATTATATTATCATTTTATGTACAAATATTGACGCTGTCTTATTATTTAAGTTACCCATATAATGAAGCTTTAAGATGTTTCCATAAAAGAATCTATTTTATTATTTATAATTAAAAAATACAGTGACTTTATTTGAATATGTTGTAAATATTGAATGTATATACAAATTAGAATATTAGAAAGAATACATTTGAATCTTTTTGAGCTTCGCAATGATAAAGATTTGAAAGACGATTTGCTTTCTTAAAATGTTGCGTATTTGAATCAATGATTTGCCTTCTCAGAATGTCACGTATTCAAATATTCCATTTTACTTAATTAAGAAATTAGACAATAAAAGATTATTGATTTAATGAATATGTATATATATAATGTATAATATTATTATTATTAAGAAATGTTTAAGTGTTTAAAATTAATTAAATAAGCCTAATTTAGTTTAAAAGCTTTTGTTGTTTTCTTGAAGAATTTAAGATTGTGACGTCAACAAAGCGTTGTGACGTCATCAAAGCATCGTTTTCGATTTACCTTCCATAAATGATATTTAAAGTTTTACAAGGCTTAGATAATTGGTTTTAATATTTAAATAGTAGTAATTAGTCATTTTCAGTTGTCCATAAAGGAATATTAATGATAAGAATAATATTAGGCGTTATAACGTTTCTTTTAAGATTGTAAATAAATGCATTCTTCTTAGCTATTAAATATAAATTAGTTACCCTTTATTTTTAAGGAAGTACGAATAATTTCGACTTATTTCAATAGAATTAATTTCTTTAGATTGTACAAATAACTTTTAAGAATTGTTTCATTTTAGTTCATAACTTACTTGTTCAAACTTCTTTGAGGAATATAATAGGCACGAGATTTGAAGATTCCAGAGAAAGCAAAGCTCTCTCACAAAGGCAACTGTAGCCAAGCTACCTTAGAGCGACATAGTCTCTTAGCGAACCTTTACTAGGACTCTCAGTGGTGTCTGGAGTTCAATCCCTACTCACTCAGTGGATCTGGTGAGAGGTCCCAATAGATAGTCTCGGCTATCTGGCCTTCTGCCTCCCCCGAACTCAGCGGTGCTGGTTCCCAACTCATTGGAGTTCCAGGACTCTCAGCGGTGTCTGGAGTTCAACCCCTACTCACTCAGTGGATCTGGTGAGAGGTCCCAATAGATAGTCTCGGCTATCTGGCCTTCTGCCTCCCCCGAACTCAGCGGTGCTGGTTCCCAACTCATTGGAGTTCCAGGACTCTCAGCGGTGTCTGGAGTTCAACCCCTACTCACTCAGTGGATCTGGTGATAGGTCCCAATAGATAGTCTCGGATCTGGCCTTCTGCCTCCCCCGAACTCAGCGGTGCTGGTTCCCAACTCATTGGAGTTCCAGGACTCTCAGCGGTGTCTGGAGTTCAACCCCTACTCACTCAGTGGATCTGGTGAGAGGTCCCAATAGATAGTCTCGGCTATCTGGCCTTCTGCCTCCCCCGAACTCAGCGGTGCTGGTTCCCAACTCATTGGAGTTCCAATCCTATACACTCAGCGGTGCTGGTGTTAGGTTACCTCCCGTATTAGCGAATTAAGTCTTTACCGTATTCAGTCCTTAGATTTTGGTTCAAAGAGTTACTGCTGGGTCTGTGTGTCGAACTTGTTCATGCTAACTCCGAAGTCACCATCCTGCCTGCTCATCCGAGGCCACGCGTCACATTTTGTGCATTAAAATCTTACCTGAAGTACTACGCTACCGATTATGTCTTATTAATTTTCTGTTAAAAGTTGAATAAAGTATTATGTTTCAATAAAATCATTGTTAATAAAGAGTTTGCTTATCCTGTCACCTGAAAATTGTCTTGTCTTGATATTATTAACTTACAATATATATATATATATATATATATATATATATATATATATATAGATATATATATATATAAATATACTTGTACTCTTTCTCTCTATATATATATATATATATATATATATATATATTAAAGGGATTGGGAGTCAGGAGTTGAGCATTTTCATGGGGAAGGTGTCTGAGTTGGGAGTCTATTTAAAAAAAACTTGGGAGTCGGAGTCGGAGCGAGTAAAAAAAGCGAAACCTAGACTCCCAAAACAATTTTGTATAAGCTTTTCACACAAAAATTTGGAAAAACTTAATTGAATTTTTTATTATAAAAGACGTACATTTTTTTTTATTTGACATTTGTTTGTAGCCAATTTAAGTTGTTTATTTTAAACTGGTTATAAAAAATAAAGGTGCAAAACTGGTTATAAAAATAAAATGTACTTGACTACTTGTTTGTGCATTAACGAATTA
Source organism: Trachelipus rathkii (assembly GCA_015478945.1). Classification (NCBI taxonomy): domain Eukaryota; kingdom Metazoa; phylum Arthropoda; class Malacostraca; order Isopoda; family Trachelipodidae; genus Trachelipus; species Trachelipus rathkii. Next base: position 38,925 of record JABUQX010035958.1, on the reverse strand, counting down.
TCAACAGCTAGCGATGCTATTTAATAATCGTAAAAAATTTAAAGTCAAGTAGAGAGTACATAACTGATTTTAAAATATAGAGTCACACCAATTATAAGATAGTTGCAATAAGCTAAAAGAATCGGATAGATATACTATACATTTATGCACAACAACTGTGCTGGCGCTCACGTTGTGGTTGTGTCAGCATTTTAAATATTTCCGTACCTAATGCCGTGAATTTCTAATATATATTTAATTTTTTGGTGTGTAGACACGCGAAAATATATCTATCTACCATCAACCAGTAAGTGGTGGTAGGATAATTTAATAAATAATTAATCAGTTTGATAAAAATATAAATAATTAATCAGTTTGATAAACAAATAATTATTTTACGTTTGGCAGGGGTTTGTAGTTTGTGAGCAAATGACCTTGATTATTTTGATTCATCAAGTGTTACCAGCGTTGTTAGGGAGAGTTAATGGAAAGAAGACCCGGATATTAACTGTTAACAGAGGTCCCCAAACCACCCAATAAATTCAGAAAGTGAGATCAGAAACTAAGACAGCGTCGAAGATCAGAGACTAAAAGGAACTGTCAGTAAAGATTAATGAATTAATTCTAATAGAAAAAGAAAGAAAATTTAGTCAGTTAGTACTACTGTTACTGTGGCGACAAGGTGTTATAAGGTTAGTCTGAAAATACTAACTAAGTTAATATTTATCTACCTACACCGCTGTTAATGGTAGAATTAGTGTATCTCCTAACGGTAACTACTTTTATTACCTGAACACTCTCAATTTGGGCCTTCCGCAAAAATGAACCCTCGATAAGATTTAAGTATGTGATGCTGAAGATTCCTCCTTGAATGAACAAGGTCAGGTTTGACGAATCAGGGGAAATAAAACAAAACGTTTAAAACAACGTTTATTATTCTTAAATTAAGGGGAGGATAATCTAAATGTTGATTCCTATTTCTGAGTATCTGTTATCCATCGGTTTGGTCTAGACCCAAACCTAAGAAGATCGTAAGTTGAAGTTGTAAGGTCAGTTCAAATTAATTCCATTCAAATTCAGTTCAAGAGAGATATATTTACAACAAGGAACAAGAACTGATATGTGTGTGTGTAGTAAAGGATGCAAATATTAAAGATCACTCAACTTTTGTGGTCTGTTATTGCAACACTCCAGTGCTGAATTGAAATATGGTCTGCTATTCGGATGCAGAATTTCGGGCAGTAGGCCTCAGCGATAGAAATTTGGCGGCAAGAGATGTACACAAAGCAGGCCCCAGTGGTGGAATGGGCAAGGTAGGCCCCGGCAATGGAATGGAGACGATAGCCCCAGTACTAGAATGGAGACGATAGCCCCAGTACTAGAACCTGAGAAATATAAAAGTAGGCATGATGTAAAATTGTGCTCCTTACAGAAAACAAAATAAGATATATACTTAAGCATGGCTTAACTTAGCTTCAACTTACCCTTGGGGAGTAATATCAATTCTTCCTCCAAGGGTTGTTGGTCAAATCTTGGGTAAGCTCGGAGAACTGCTGCAATACTGCAAAAAGGAATAACCATAAGCCATGCCACACAGGTATCTCAAAAATGGAGCAACATACACCTCTATAAAACAATAAGACAATTAGTATCAACATAGTAAAAGTAACATCTTACTTTTACGGAGGTGAAATCCCTTGTCCACAAGGAATCCTAATGCCTGATGTAGTGAATGAGTGAATGGACAGAATAAAATTTGTTCCACTTCACAAAATATTTATAGCTGAAAATGGCTACTATCTACGTTTATATATTCCTAAAAACAGTAGATTAGTAGATTGGGGAAAAAGTTCTGATTATGGCACAAAAGCATACAAATGAGAATAAATCTTAAATCTAAAAATACACCAAATATATTGGTGATGCACATATTCAAATAGAGTAGGAGTTACTGTGACAGCAACCCCTACATCCCCCCGCACTAAAATTACGCCCCCACTCAAATTTCTTATAATGATGAATTATAAAGCCGATGATCTGTTAATGAGTGGTAGGCGGCGAGGAGATGGGATTAACCGAAAAATGATGGAAAATCAAAAGAACTGATTACATCCTTAACCACACAAAACCAGAAAACCAAAATTTTGAGAAACGGAAAACTGCAATATTGACAGAGCAATATAATATTTACAAATATTTACACTGACAACTGTTGTCTGTTCTGTTTACTGAAGAGAAGGAAGAACACGTGCCCGACGGGATTGAAGCACTAGTTCCTCTTCTTCGATAAAGATTTTTATCGAATTCAAAATTAGAGAACGTCTATGGTCAGATAAAGAACCATAATCATACCTCTCCAACATTATCCGCATTTCCAATCGGATTCTATCGAGTTGTTGCTGGTCGGACCCAGCCAGCTGAGAACGGTGTGATAATGGTAAAGACGTTGTAGGGGTAACAGACGGGTAGTCGGGCAGATGACTCGAGGTTGATGGGTGCTCCGACTGTGGAGTTGTATAGGCTGAAGCGGAGTGAGGCCACGGAGGTATAAAAGCTGATGGAGGCAATCCAGTGAAAGGAGCCGCACCCAACCGCCTCTCGATGTTGGATAAAGTTCGAGAAGTAGACGATCGAGGTGGGTCATTTGCGGATTGGATTGATTGTCTCCTTTCCTCGCTTCTAGTAGAGGTCGAAGTAGGTGGTCGACGGCTAGTTCGTGAGTGAACAGAAGGCCGTGGACGAGTAGGACGAGACAGAGCGTGCGAGGTGAAGAAACTCTTATATTTCCTCATGAACTGTTCCAGGAACAAACGATTGGCATGTAACCCATCATATAGCATCGGAGATTGAAGAAACATCTGTTTTTTCTTAATGTATCTGAGATGTGGGGTGGTTTTATACTCCGGCGTGCCTCGTTTGGTTCCATAATAATAATTAAAAACCTCACTACCGCGAAGAGTGGTTTTATCAGTCCACTTATAACGATAATATGCCAAATCTTCAAACAAGACGAAGGATCTGATAGAGTGTTCTCTCATTAACCGAGGGGACATGGAGTCATCATCTTTGAGGTGATCGGCAAAAGCTGGACCCCATGCTTTGGTGATCCGCTTTTGATTGAAGACGTACATGTCTTTAACTGGTGGAATCATGAGGTAAACTTTGACCCTCGGATTTTTCTTTTTGGCATATTTCGTGATTTGATCCATGATGTTGGGTACACCCTCGACTGTAAAGTTGACCACAGGCTCAAAAACTGTTGTTGACTTGTCTCCATTAGAGATGGATTTTTTCTGCCAGGCCAAGGGTGTAAGTGCCCATATCAGGATGAAGTCAACGTCGGGTTTCATGAGGGTTTCGATATAGGGAGGACAGTCGTGGATAGTCCGACCCGAACCATAATCCACCCTTACATGAAGGTTGAATTGTTCTCTGAGCAGTTTCTTCTCTCGGCGGAGCAACTCCAATTCGCTGGCTCCAACTGCTAAGAGAGTCTTCATACTGCAAAGAGAATTACAGGGGCTTTATTATTTGCATCCGTGTAAGTGATACAAAAATAATAAAGTATAATCTTGTTCCTTCTACAAATATTTAAAATTAAAATTAAATATTTAACAAGTTTTATATAATTATTTTATTTAAATCCGATTTAATAAATTGCTAAGTTAAATAAAATAATTCAATTTAAAGCTGATATAATAATATTTACAAAATGTTTATAATAAATTCTTTTTACAATAATTTAATTAATTTTCAAGAAATATAAATCATATTTTCAACTGAAATACTGATTTTTAAATTCTTTTTACAAATTTTAAAATTAATATGCACATAATAAGTGTCGGTGTATCAAATTGAAAAATGTGTTGAGTAACAAAAGAACATAACAGTTGTTGGCTTATCATACTGGTAGTTGAATACCACGAGGGCAATCTTCAACTCTGTTATCTGTGTTTTACGTTTAAATGAAAATATGTCCTTAAAATTAGCCTAACAGGGGGAAAATTTACAAAAATTCTTGATACATTTTCAGTTAAATATTAAATTAAAATAATAATAAAAATAAATCACTACAGCCAACAACAACGTTCTGATAGAATTATAGGCGAGTATTCAGTGAGGCTGAGATGAATGTAAACTACAGTGTCACTGAATATGTCTGAAGCTAGTATGAATGAATAGAGATGAGATGAATGCATGTAATCCGCATCCGCATTCTTCTCCGCATTCGCATTCCGCACTTTATCCGCATTCGCGCATTCCGCAAATTCCACCCTGCACCACCCCATGACCATCCCCTCCCAGAATTCCCAGAACCCAGGAAGAACGAAGGAAAATGGGAAAATTGATGAGGAAGAGAGCGAAATACCACAGGAGCGAGCAAGCGTTCAGTTCAACGAACAACGGCAGATCCTATTGAGAAAGAAATTGATGAAAAGATAGAAAATTCTGATAATCATTTTTAGAAAATATTAACTACTAACCGGTCTATAACAAACTACTCCTTCTTCTATTTAGCACGTATTCTAGAGGAGTTTCCATCACATTCGGAAGATCAGGTACCTGTCCCATACGTCGAGTAAATGGGCGAGGTGGAAAATTGAACCTGGTCAAGTCTTCTTCTCCGATGTGAACTAACTCGAGATCACTGTCATCAAGTTGGAGATGAGCAGGATCACCGAGAACTTCACCAACTACATGATATGGAGCTGGTGGTGTTTGAGAAAGTTGAAAAAGTGATGGTAACTGATAATATTCTGAAGGAGGAGAAGATGAAGGACTAGAATGGAAACCCGAGAAATCGGAATGTTGAGAAGACGTACTGAAATTGAAAGGCGAAAAAGGTGGAGGCGAATCTTGTTGAGTTCGAAAAGAACTGAGAACTGCTGAAGGACCAAGGAGATTGGAACTTGGTCTATCCTTGAAGAAAGAACTCAAGAAAGACGCTTCCTCTAGTTCACTAACTGAGTGAAAAGCAACTGTATTTGGATTTGTTATAGCCGGAGATTGGGAAGTAGAAACTGATGACACAATAGTGTGACTGATAGGCGGTGTAAAAGCCGAAGATACTTGAAGTTGTGAAGGAGAAGGATATACATGAGTATAGAAGTCATGGTAATCCAAACTAGGACTGTGTACCTGAATTGGGGAAACAGCAGATAGATTCGGCTGTAACGATAAAGGTGGAACCGGATTGGTTTGTGAAGAATCTGTTATATCGGTTGGAGGAAGCACAAAAGTAACCTTGGGCGGAGAACGAGAAGGCTGAATCACTATAGGTGAAAGGACTGGAGTTCTCACAGGAGACATTGTTGATTCTGCAGTGATAAGTTTTGTATCTGTTCTTTTCTCTCTAGATCTGTCTGTGAAAGTTATCCTATGTACTTTTGGTCCCTTATCTGATGTGACGTGATGTATGGAAGAAGAAGATGAGAAACAGAGGATCCCCTGTGTTATCCCTCCCTTTTATCCCTTTATTTCTTTTATTAGTTTATTTTCCTTAACTCCGTTTATATCTTCTTTCTAGTGATAAAGTTAAATGTGTATTAAAGTATAGTATAAGTGATGTACTCTTGTGGATTGGATTAACTCTTGTGTACTAAAAGTAATATAGTGTTGTGGTGCAGTATAGTGACTTGTCCCCTAAAGTAGCAACCTACTCGTATATACCCTGTCTGGTACAGTTTCGTGAAGGTGCACCTTGTAGTAAGTAGACTGTCCAATTATTGTATAGAGAGTGGTTGCCTGTGATAAGGGGTAAAATGTAATAAACAAATGTGGGTACCACAAATGATAAAATTAACTTGTTTTCGTAAACTGTAGATACCAGTATTAATAAGTATCATAGAATACTTAATAACAAAGTAACTTTTAGTTTCCCACTTCATATTTCCCATTTCGATCAACAAGAGAACATCGGTGAGTTGAACTTTGTTTGTTGTAGTCTTGTTCTTCGTTACCACTGTAGTATTTTTCTCAGTGTGGTATAGTTACGCTTCTGCTCTGGTTGTGTTGTGTGTGAAGTGGTGTAACGAGGCAGTAGTAGTGTGTTTCTTGTTGGTTGGTTTTGTTTGGGTTGTGTGTCGTGGTGAACCATGGAAGAGCACGGTGATGGTGGTAGTGGCAGTGACAGTGGTGGTGATAGGTATGACATGGTATGTTTGTACCTTAAGATGAAACGTAAGAATAATGAATCAATGAGGGAGTACGTGAATAGGTATGAAATGACAGAGAAAAAGTGTAGGTTTGTTGGTAAAGTGGTTTTGGGTGAAGACATGAAATGTGTCCATCTCCTTGAGGGGGCAAATGTGAGTGAGAACCAAAAGCAAATGGTGTTGGCGTATTGTGGCAAGGATGAGTGGGTGTTCCGTACTGTTATGGATGCTCTGATAAAGATATGTGAAGGAGAGATCAGAGAGAACAGAAGTGAAGTAGCTGAGAGTGGTTGGTATACAAGTCAACGTGTGTCTGGGCCCAGAAGTGAAGAGTGGGTGAGTGGTAAATTGTTGAATGTGAGAGATAAGAATGGTATAGTGAGTAAATGTAATATTTGTAGGTCGAAATTTCATTATGCGTATAAATGTCCTTTAAGAGGTAGTGGTAGAGGTATGTATGGTGGTGGTCGTAGTGGTAGAGGTTTTGGTAGTGTGGATAGTGTTAGTGGAGGTAGAAGGTAGTGCTATAGTTGGTAGTAAGTATGTAGTTGATGACAAAAACATTTTCTATAGTGAAGAGAGTAGATGGAGGAGAAAGAGATGTGATTTGTGTAGATCGGATGAACATTCGTGGAGAGATTGTAACGTGTATGGAGATTATAGTGAGTTGTTGTGTGTTACAAAGACAGAGAAGGGAGTGACAAGTGGTGTGAACAATGTAGTAAGTAGTAGTGAGAACAATAGTATTGGAGAAAGTGGTGAAAAAGTTGTGGTTCCGGTGAGAGTGTGGACAAGTGATGTTGTTAAAGATGATAAGATTGTGTTTAAAGAAGGGGAAGTGACCGGTAGTGTGGTAAGTAAAGAAGATGTGAAAGTAAAAGAAGATAGTAGTAGTGAAAGTGAAGTAGTAGAAGATGTAGTAGTAAAAGATGTAGAAGATATAGTAGTAGAAGATGTAGTAGTAAAAGATGTAGAAGATATAGTAGTAGAAGATGTAGAAGGAGAAGATGTAGTAGTAGAAATAGAAGTAGAGGTAAATAACGAAGTGAGGGAGGTTGGTGGAATGGTGAAATGTAGTGTAGTAGAAGTAGTAGAAGAAAGTAAGTGTCGTGAAGTGGTAGTGAGTGATGTTATTGGGGAAGTAAAATGTAATAGTGTTGGTGTAACAGTGACATGTAGTGAAGTAGTAGAAAGTAAGTGTAGTGAAGTGGAAGTGAGTGATGTTGTTGTGGAAGTGAAGAGTAATAAGTCGGAAGTAAAAGAGTGCAAGGATGAAAGTGTAGAAAAAGGAAAGAAAGGAAAGAAGAGTAAGAAAGGTAAGCGTGGTGCTAAAGTAAAAAATGTAAATGAAGAATGGATGAGACGTAAAGAGGGTGAGCTGTATATGGAGTGGTTGTATAGAGTTTTTGAGCATTTTTCTAGTTATGAAAGTGAAGGGGTAGTGTTAGAAATGTTGTTGTTGAAGTACTGGTATTATCGGGATTTAGAGGTGTCTGATCCTGAGTGAAGTAGTGAGTGACCGGTAGTGTTGGTAAGTAGAAGATGTGAGAGTAAAAGAAGATAGTAGTAGTAGTTTAGAGTAGTGTTAGTGGTAATGGGTAGAGTGTTGTTTGTGCTTGTAGTAGTAGTAATGTAGTAATAGTAGGAGTGGTTAGAGAGTAGTGTTTAGTGTGTGGGTGTTTTGCTGGTGCGTAGTGGTTGTGCTGGTGGGTGGTGTGTTGTAGTGTGTTTTTTGTGCAGTGTTAAGTGTTAGTGGTAAGTGTAGTGTGGGAGAGAAAGGTATAAGATTGATAAGTTTTGTATCTGTTCTTTTCTCTCTAGATCTGTCTGTGAAAGTTATCCTATGTACTTTTGGTCCCTTATCTGATGTGACGTGATGTATGGAAGAAGAAGATGAGAAACAGAGGATCCCCTGTGTTATCCCTCCCTTTTATCCCTTTATTTCTTTTATTAGTTTATTTTCCTTAACTCCGTTTATATCTTCTTTCTAGTGATAAAGTTAAATGTGTATTAAAGTATAGTATAAGTGATGTACTCTTGTGGATTGGATTAACTCTTGTGTACTAAAAGTAATATAGTGTTGTGGTGCAGTATAGTGACTTGTCCCCTAAAGTAGCAACCTACTCGTATATACCCTGTCTGGTACAGTTTCGTGAAGGTGCACCTTGTAGTAAGTAGACTGTCCAATTATTGTATAGAGAGTGGTTGCCTGTGATAAGGGGTAAAATGTAATAAACAAATGTGGGTACCACAAATGATAAAATTAACTTGTTTTCGTAAACTGTAGATACCAGTATTAATAAGTATCATAGAATACTTAATAACAAAGTAACTTTTAGTTTCCCACTTCATATTTCCCATTTCGATCAACAAGAGAACATCGGTGAGTTGAACTTTGTTTGTTGTAGTCTTGTTCTTCGTTACCACTGTAGTATTTTTCTCATGCAGTATCAACGTTCAGTTGTTCTATTTGATCCCATAAGTTAGGCAACCTCGTGAATAGATCCATTGGGATGGGATTTGTTGGAAGAAATCCCTCAAAGTCATTTTCATCATCGTCTTCGATGGGTTGAAATGGATCTTCTTCAACATCATTGTCGGATATTGAAGAACTGTTAGCTACTGAGTTAACATCAGAGTCTTCTGCATTTTCAACCTCTTCTTCGTCTTCTTCATCCTCGTCGGTAAAGAATTTCTCGCGCACCTCAGGGTTGCGAGCTAAATATCTGCGAAGGTATGTGGGAATATCTATCCATCCTCGTAGATGAGAGAAATGGACTTTCTGTAATCTATTTTGTTGGTCACTAGCACGTCTAATAAGGTAGGTGACCCGGTTATCATTAACTGCAGTGATGATATAGGGGCCTTCCCATCGGCTCTTGAACTTCTGATTAGTGCTATGACCACTGCGAATTACTTTTTTCGCAACTTTCTGTCCGACACGAAATGGTCGGAAGTTCGCACTACCTTCTTTCCAATATTGTGGAAAACTGTGTGTCGGAGAATGAGCCTTCTGCAGAAGAAAGTCGGAAGGTGAAATACCGAGAGCACTATGTGCTGTATTGTTGTAAATAAGAACAGAAGACGAAAGTTCCTCATCCCAACCACTGGGATTTTCAAGCACCAAGCATTTAATGATCTGAATTAAACTTCTGTTGAAGCGCTCACAAACCCCATTGCTAGCAGGGTGAAGCGGAGAAGTTCTTATGCTTGATATTGTGTTCTTGAAGAACATTTTGGAAAGTCTGAGAAGTGAACTCAGCACCGTTGTCGGTGAGAATTCGGTTTGGAACTTTTGGAAGAAATGGAAGAATTTGATGTTTGAATTTGTTAGAAACAGAAAGACTGGTTTTGTTCGATAAAGGAACAACAGAAACCCACTTGGAAAAGTGGTCAATGAGTACCATACAGTACTTGTGACCTGAACCAGTTTGAGGAAATTGTAGGAGGTCCATTACACAAGTGTAGGACAGGATGCTCATTTAGAATCTTGGCATGTGGAAGTGTCATGGCCGAGAGAATGTTTCTATCTTGGCATATCCGGACAACAGCCTCAACATGATATCTGAGACCACTCCAGTTTGCCATAGAGTTTTCAAAAATGCTTGTAGATAAGCTGAAGAAGTTTATTGCGTCCGATATGAGCACAAGAAAAATGAAGACCTAAAACTATATGAACCAGAAAATCAAGAGAAATAACATAAAGCAATTCGCCTGAATCCAGTTTGTGAAATAGGAGTCCATTTTCAAATACTAACTGAGATCTGTATTGCTTGTACATCTTATGTACCCTGAGCCAACATCCCTGCATAACATCTTGGTTCTGAAAACCTCTAATGATCAGCTTTAGATCTTTATCATTGGTTTGATTATTCAGGATGTCTAGTTCATCTATATTTGAATTGTTGAATATATCACTATTAACTGTTGTGATACGACCCACATGAGGATGAGTACGTACACGTTGGCGAGTAATTCCTGAAGCTATTACTGTTATATCATTTTTGTCCTCTCTACGGATGAGTTCTTTTTGGGACAAATCAGGCAAGAGCTCATTATCCCTTAGAGAGTATGTTCCCAATATTATGGCGAACTCCATATATTCTTCAGGAACGATGAAACATTCGGTGGGCTGAGTTTCAAAGCCATCTTGAAACCGAAGAGTTAGGTTGACGTAGTTGTCAATCGGAATTCTGCCACTTCCGAAACCACTAATTGCTTTCACCCCTACTTTTGCAGATGGCAAAAGCTCAACTGGTTCTTTCAAGGTCTGCAATACTGCTTCACTCACCAAACTTACACCTGCCCCACTATCAACAAGACAATCATACACATTCGAGCTGTCGTGTTCCAATTTCACGCAAACAATTAGTGGATCAACTTCTGCCTGGCAGAGATTTATGGTAACTACCATATCATCCTCAATTGGAAAATTGTTTACTGCCAGATGGACATGATAAATACCCTCTGACTTATCATGAGGTTTCACCACAGTGTTTGCTGCTGCTGCTGATTTCACCTGCCTATCACTATGACTATCGCTACTTCCTACCACGACAGTCTCCATAGGGAGGCGCTCGCGTTTTCGTGCGCCGCTTCATATATGCGCCATATATATATCATATATATATATATATATATATATATATATATATATATATATATATATATATATATATATATATATAAATTATATATACTTTATATATATATATATATGTATATATATATATAGCTATATATATATATATATATATAATATATATATATATATATATATATATATATATATATATATATATATATATATATATATATATATATATATATATATATATATATATATATAAGGAGACGCTCATACACTCGTGCTACTCGTGCTTAGCGCGAGAAAATATTATAGAAACTATCGATATTTTACCAATTTCATAACTTTACGATAAAATTCTCTTATTTTTCTACGAAAATTATTAAAATGAAAGAAATATTACATAATAAATATAAAAGATTATGCAAAATTGAAACAAAGCAAAATCAAAAAACAAATATTATTATTTTTCAATCAAATGAAAAATGTGACTATCCGTGCTCCTTTCAAAAAGCGGACACAAAAGATACACATATAAACACAAATACATTATAATTAATCTGTTTTGTTTATATATATATATATATATATATATATATATATCTCCATATATATAACATATATATATATATCATATATATATATATATATATATATATCACTATATATATATATCTTTACTCTCTTTCTTTCTTTTCTCTTTCTCAATATATTACTTTTCGATTAACTCAATGTATATCTTAAAAACTATTAATGCTAGTAAAAACAGATACAGTAATTGGAATACAGATTAGAATTTACCTAGTAAAAAAAAAAAATATATATATATATATATATATCTCAAAAACTACAATAGCTACGAAAAGTAATTTATTTTGCAAGATTATTTAACTGATACCTAAACAAAATAGTAAAATAATAATAATAAAAAGAATTATTGTTAATAAATATAGTAATATGATTAGAAGGCCTATTTAGATACCTTTTTTGGTTTCTCGATAAAATAAATAGACTTTCTATTAGACACCCAAATACCCCCGGCACTAGGGAATAGGCCGACGAGGGGGAACATAGGGGGGGACGTTTTCCATACCCGTAGAGGGGCAGAGGAACCCCCGCGACACCCAAATACCAAAGGCAGGGTTCGGAGACCCTCCCAGAGGGAAATAAATCTACCCCGTAGTTTCTTTGGAAGGTAGAACCAACTCATGCTATCTGGTGCATTCACCATGAGAGTTATTCTTTACAGCTAAGCCAAAATTTGCCAGAGTCCTTTATTTATCAAGAAAACCAATAGGCCTTTCAATGTGCCTCATTTGTCAACAACTTTTGGCCATCATCATGTGCACATTATTATGTGAAACTTCTCAGGATTCAAAATGTATTCACTAATGCCAGCTATTAACCAATTTTGAATATATATATATATATATATTTTTTTACATTTCCGGGGCAGAGAAACTTTGGACCAACGTGTCTATAGCCAACGTGGCATAGTTTAAGACTCCATACTGACAGATATCGAAAAACTGATATATATATATATATATATATATATATATATATATATATATATATATATATATAACGGAACCGGAATTTTAGGAAAATATTTATATCTATCTCACTACTTTCTTTATATATATATATATATATATATATATATATATATATATATACATATATATATATATATATATACACATATATATATATATATATATATATATATATATATATATATATATATATATATATATATATATATATATATATATATATATATATATATATATATATATATATATATATATATATTTGCCGTGAATGAGTCAATCGACTCAACAGTTTCTATTGAGTAACACGAGCTGAGCGACTCGAGTGACTCGATCAAAAATGAGACTTGATGAAGAGTATGAACAAATTTTCCAGGAAACACGGAGCAACATTAAGGAGGAAACTTTACATTCCCCCATGGTACTAGAACAAGAAAATATCCAGTAAACTATAAAGCAATTTACTTTGAAATAATAGACAATATACTAGTTGGTCTAGAGGAAAGATATTCCAACATTCAAGAGTTTTCTTTCTTCGACTTGATCGACGTCAGAAAATTTGAGGAATTTGCCGATAACTTTCCACTGCAAAAATTTAATGCACTGCAATTAAAATATCCAAATTTGATTGATTATAAAACATTAATTTGGGAGCTTAAGTATATTTACTCCGACAGTGACTTCAAGAAATGCAAATCTGCAAATGCTCTTTTAGAACTATTTCATAATCTCGAACTGCTGACTGCTTTTTCAGAAAGTACAAAACTGCTTAAACTTCTATTAACAATACCAGTAACATCTGTTTCAAATGAAAGAAGTTTTTCCGTTCTGGATCGTATTAAATCATTTTTAAGAAACAGTATGACTCAAGAACGTCTCTCGTCTCTAGCCAGAATATCAATCGAAAAGGAAATAATAATTGAGCTCGAAAAAAAAAAATTAAACGAAAAAGTTTTGGAAGAATTTGCTCTTAAGCCAAGGCGACAGTTTATATGTATAAATAAAGTGAAACAATATATATAAATATATATATATATATATATATATATATATATATATATATATATATATATATATATATATATATATATATATATATATATATATATATATATATATATATATATATATATATATATATATATATATATATATATATATATTAATGAGAGAGAGAGCCCGAGTAGTTAAAAGTTACTGGAGTCGCCACTGATATATATATATATATATATATATATATATATATATATATATATATATATTACATAATAACATATATATATATATATATATATATATATATATATATGCTGCTGCTAACTACCCTGCTATATATATCATCCCGAAAAGGCCAGGCATGTAACTAAAAAACTATAACAGCTACACGAAAATAAATATCATTTTATTAATCAGGAGACATTTTTACCCCGGAAATTAAAAAAAAAAAAAAAATATCGCTTAAATTAAATTTGTTAAAAATGTTGAAAAAATTAGTTTTTTGAGAAATCGAACATGCTCGCTTACTCCGACTGAGCAAACAAAGGTGCCAAATGTTGATTTTTTTTTAAACTAACGAATACCTCCGGGTAAACAAGAACGATGGATAGAGTCGGGGTTTCTCGGCCTACCGGGGGACGACGGGGGGCTGTCCACCTTCTGTCCTGAGTCGGCTAGAACCCCCTAAAAAGGATAAAAAAAGAAAAAATAATATTTTCTCCAAAGCGTAAAAAAAAATGCTATTTGGCAACGAGAACTGCAGCAGGTTTCAAGGTCAAATCGGTCAATCAAAGCGTACAATGCGAGGTCTTGGGGTACACTAATATTTAAGATGTTATTAATAAATATTAGAATAAAAATGTTTTTTTAAGTTTCTTCGATGAAATTACTTCCTGAAATCAAAAATGTTATTTATTTTCCTGTAGATGTTATAGTTTTCTAGTTACATGCCTGAACTCTTCGGGATGCTGGCCATATATATATATATATATATATATATATATATATATATATATACTACTATATATATACCATATATATATATATATATATATATATATATATATATATATGCTGACGGCAAATTTTTTCTAATTTCATCCACTCTATTTTGGTTGAAAGTAGGAAGCTGCTTCGTAGAATGTATCCATTGCAAAGCGACTTGACTATCACTCCAGCAATAGATTTTACGAACTCTTAATAGACCCTCATAAGCACTGAGAATGAATTTAAGAATTCGGGTGGAGAGTAATGCTCCCATGAGTTCCAAACGTGGCATGGTAAGCTCCTTTATGGGAGAAACCTTTACCTTAGCCATAAGAATATTGGAAGTAGGTGTAGTGAGACTTGAATCTAAGTCAGTGTCTAAGTCGGAAACGACGTACACTACAGTAGCATAAGCAGCCTTCGAAGCATCTGAGAAGGCATGTAGCTCCACTTCCCTTGAAAATATTAATTGCCGAGGCAACTTAAACTTTAGGCAATGAGACAGGCTATTAGCTATGGCCTGCCACTCCTTTTTATACTCCTCTGGGATTTTGTGATCCCAATCTAGTTTGCTTTTCCATAATTTCTGGAGGAGTATCTTCCCTCGTATCACTACCGGTGATAATATACCGAGGGGATCGAATGCCGACGCTATATTATGAAGAATCTTCCTTTTAGTGTCAGCTTCCGTGTCAAATGTCTTGTGATTGTAGGAGATTGCGTCTTCAACTGTATCCCACTCCAACCCCAAAACCTTAATGGTGGTTTCATCAACACCAACTTTATTTATCTTGAACTCGGCGTTCGCAAGTTGTGAGTTTGATGTCCACTCTCGTAGATTGAGACCAGCCTTTTGAAAGAGATCTCTTGATTGAAAGAAAAAAACTTCCACCTCTTCTTCGGTGTCAAAGGTCCCGAAGAGGTTGTCGACATAAATTTGATTGAGGATAATGTCCTCGTAATCAGTATCTGAGTGTTGGACATGATGATGAATACAAGCAGCCAGCAAAAATGGGCTGCATGTGGCCCCAAATAAAACGGACTTAAAACGGTAAGTCACTATGGGACTTCTAACATCTGAGGGGTCCTTCACCCATAAAAAACGTGTGGAATCCTTGTCCTTTGGCGCAAGACGGATCCCTAAAAAAGGCCTTCTCTATGTCTGAGGAAGTTGCACAGCGTCTTAAGCGGAACCTGGGATTTTACCTAAGTCCGTAATAAGAGAGGGGCCACTGTGAAGACATTGGTTGAGGCTTGGATTGTTAGAAGAACAATCGAAGACTAATCTTAGTCCTGTGGTAGAAGAGGTTTTACGAACCCCATGATGGGGTAAGTAATGCAGTTTTGCCTCAGGATGAATTGGGGTAGTGGGATTCACCTCTTCTATGAAATCCCGAGAAAGCTGATCCCGGATGACTTCAGAATACGAGTTAAGAAGTTCAGGATCAGATCTAAGTTTTTTAAGGACGCTGTAAAGTCGTCGCTTTGAAAGAGCGTAATTATCCGGGAGTGGAGGGTGATTAGAGCGCCATGGTAACGAAACAACATACCTTCCGTCCTCACGGGAGAGAATTTTGATATTTTTAAATGGTCACGTGACACCGTTATAAGGCTAATTTAAATTTTAATTGATATATATATATATATATATATATATATATATATATATATATATATATATATATATATATATATATACTATATATATATATATATATATATATATATATATATATATATATATATATATATATATATATATATATATATATATTTTATTTTATAAAAATTTCGATAATATTTTTAATCACATATTTTTTCAATAATAAGTATTAAGTGGAGCGAGGAGATAATTTTTTTTTTTTATCAATAATCGCTTTGCGAACAAAATAAAGTCGTTAGCAATTCGCTTTCCAATTTTCAACAATTTTTAATTATGAATTTATCAGTATTTCAACATGAATATTTCAATTAACATGAATTTTCATCTTTTTCAATTTTAATGATAAATTTTATTAATTTTGACACAAAACAAATATTATTTTTGAAATCCAATGTGCAAATATTAACTAAACTCCACGAGCGCACAGCAACGGAATTATGACTGTCACCAAATTTTGATTCATTCGTCAACGATAAATTTTTAGGGCTCATCGATTTCAATCCACGAGGTAATATCGATATATCGATAATTACCAAAACGATATATTGTCAACTTTTCTTTCTTTTTATGTGTGTGATTTTACTTTGAGTTTTTGTTTACAAACATAAAAAAAAAAATTCAGTGTATCTATCATCTGTTGTTTACAAAAGGCATGAAAATATTAGATATTAGAGGTTTACATTTCGTATTTTTATCAAAAAAACAATTTAATAAATTGATGTCTAAAATTTATCAATTTAACATCAAAAGGTAGTTAAACAATTGTTTGTAACATACAAATATATCATTGTTTAAAACAATGTAGTTTCTCCACAAAAACAATCAATAATTCGAATAGCGGTATTTGGCATTGAAATTACAAGTTGGTAGCGACATATTTAATGCGGTAGAAAATTAAATAATAATTATTATTAGTACATTAACAGCAATATTATTTGCAAATATATTTTCAAATAGCCAGTGAGGAATTCTGGTCCTTTTGATACAAGAACTAAGCCTGTACTCAAAACAGAAGAAACTAATTTTTAAATTTTAACAAAACAAAATTTTAAAGGTCAAACATGACCATATAGATGACCTTTTTGACGGAATTAGTTAAAGAAACTTATACAAGTTGAAGATTTTTATTGATATATAAGGATTGAATTAATACTCCCAAGAATCCATTCAGGACTGATTGGCTCCGAGGAAGAGCAAAATTTCAAAAAATGCAATTTCATTCTAAATGAAAAGCCTAAATTGGCATGCTAATTATTATGCTTATGAATAAAAAGATATATTGCGGATTGATTTCACACTTTAATTATGTGTTTACAATACTCAGGGTAAATATAAAGTTTCCAACTTATTGGAAATGGTATTTATAAGTCAACCGGTAATAAGAATGAAATTTCAAAACTCAATTTTTGTAACAAAGATGAAGAATATATATATATATATATATATATATATATATATATATATATATATATATATATATATATATATATATATATATATATATATATATATATATATATATTTTTATACTATATATATATATATATATATATATATATATATATATAGGTGATATTTGGTCGATAAAGGATGTTTTCAGCGCAGTCAAGGGAAGAATGATGATTGGAGGTTTCGTCGTGGTCAGGAATGAAGATCTTCTTCGCATGGTTATAGGGTGACAGGGCTAGCAACTCCGGTCCCTTCCCTTTTTACTTTTATTACTCTTGGTCCAGCGTTAGTATCTTTGTGCTAGAAGCAAACATATCTGCAAAGCTCGAGAAATGGCTGGGTTTCAAGCTATTGAGATTAAAACTTAGTTTTAAACTTCCAAATTTTAGGCCCGTGATTAAAAAATAAAATAATTTTACTATCGCTCCCATGAGTTAATACCTAGAAAATATTGAAGGTCACCAAGGGGAAAAAATCTTCTATAAATTTAAATATCTGCGTTTAAGTATTATTATATATATATATATATATATATATATATATATATATATACATATGTAAATATAAATATATATACTATTTGTATATATAATATACTTACATATATAATCTACATATATATGTATGGACAAAGTCTACCTATTGACCTTTTGATCTAAAGAAAATTTTTAATTTTAACTTATTATAAATGAAAATACATATAAAATATAATATAAAAATCATAGGGAAATTATATTTTGAAGTTATAATTCAAAAAAAAATATTACACTATTCATGTTTTTACTTCATGATGCGGAGGAATTTTTAGACATTTTACCCAATGTAGACTCATAATTTTTTTCAGTTGTAACGTGAAACTTGGTTCGTTAGGTTGTGTTTCGTTTTAGTCTCAAAAATGCAGTTTTATTAAATGAAAATGATATAAAATTATTAGCGTATTTGCAAATAAAAGTAATACTAAATAAAAACACTGTCATAAAAATAAGTGTAAGATAATTTATTCAATTAGAAGATTGTTATAAGTTTTTAATTATAAGTGTTTCGACGTCATTGCAAACCCACGAGAATTAAAGGTAATTTATTTTTGTCTATTTATCTTTTTTACGGTAATAGTTGCCAAAAAAAAAAATAGTATATATCTCTATGGAACATAAACAGATTTTCTTGCTGTTAATTTAAGTTGGTTATATATATATATATATATATATATATATATATATATATATATATATATATATATATATTATATATATATATATATATATATATATATATACTATGCTATATATATATTATTTGTTAAGGTATTACACGGCAAATTAGGGGCTCGAGCCGACGGGGAACGAAGGGGACGATTTCCATGCCAGGGAGGGCGGGAAACCCCGCGGCCTTAAATACTAAAGAGCAGGGTTCGGGGCTCCGGAGGAATAGTCCTACCTTGTCGTTCCCCGGAAGACCGAGAGACCCCGACTCCTAGTCCATCTCTGCGGTTTACCTTTGGGGTATTCTTTAGTTTAAAAAAATATAAAAAATTTTAACAAAAAAAAAATCAATACCTTTACAAATAATATTTATATAACTACTTCAATTATAATCCTATAAAGAGAAGGTCTATTTATGATTCATAAGAAAGAATTACCCTGTGGCTGTACACTATTTTTTGGGCTAACGAAATTACCGTTCAAAGGTCTTTAACTAAGACTTTCTTCTATATATATATATATATATATATATATATATATATATATATACTATATATATATATATATATATATACTATATATATATATATATATATATATATATATATATATATATATATATATATATATATATATATATATATATATATATAAATATAATTATATATTATATATACTAACATATATATATATATATATATATATATATATATATATATATATATATATATATATATATATATATATATATATATATATATATATATATAGAACTTGTGGAACACCGTGCTTTTGTGGTGTAGTAAGTAGTGGTAGTTACCGACATAGAGGAGGCTCAGCTATTAATTTTGTTGAGATTTTGATTGACCTAGTGGTTTCATATTTGAAACCTTAACAATTAACACAAATAAACAAGATAGTGTGGTTAATGATAGTGTAACCCACTTTAAACTGGTACTTTATTCTTATAAGTCAAGTAATTTGAGGGCTTATTTTTACAGACTTTTGGAATCGATTATTTATATTAATATCCCATATTTATTAATGGAATTTGAAGTTAAATCTTTAAAAGTACTTTAAAACTTGTACTAAAAGATTATGAAGTTAACCCTTTAATTCTGGAAAATAACGATTTGTTAAATAACTCCAAAACTAAGAGTTGTAGAGAAAAATCCTTTCAATGGCATAATGCCAGGCACGATACCTAACTCTGGAGCCAGTGACAAATCTAAAGGACATTTAATAAGTAAATTATAACAATTTTTATATTGGTATTTTTTCCATTATAAATATATATAATAAAAGCGAAATGTTTTTTTCTGAATACGTAAAGGATGACGTCATCACCGCAGTGGTGGCCGTCAAATAAAAGTACACGGTATGATAGGTTTGATATATATGACAAACCGGAACAAACTTTTTCTTAATAATTTAATCTTTTTATATATGAAATTGCATAAATAAGATTGTGTTACAATGATCATTACCCACGATCTCCCCAAAAGAAAAAAACAAATCCAAAGCTTTATAATCGCGAATCAGAATCATCAGTTCCCCTTAGGTAAAATACTGGTCACAATATTGACAGATGGAGTAATTATAAAGTGATTACGACAAACTCCCCACAGAAGAACCTAAATCATAAATAAAATATTTTGTTTATGTAAGTTTCAATGTATGAAATATAGCAAATAAGTGTACTTTTCATTCGTCAGTGAACCGTGTCTGAAGGAAGGGAAAGGATAAGTGGGTCGGTAGTATAGTCACTTTAACTATGTAATATAATTTAACTCTCAAGCCTTGTATACTCTAGCTTCGGAAAATACCCCAAACAGAAAGTAGATGACGAAGTTGACAATACAAGATTTTTCAGGAGGGGGGGTTTTAAAGCTTGAAATCCAGGTTTTTAGTATAAATCACTAACCAGTTTGATATTTGTAATAAAGATGGGTTGTTCAACCCGAACCACCAACAGTATTAAAGTCAAGGAAACTTGTAAGAGTGTATGTATAACGGTCTACTCTTACGGAAATTCTTTCCCCTAAAGAACTTTCCATCCCAAGACAGCTGTTTTCGACGAAGAGTTCTAACATGATGTAAGTAGATAAAGGTTATTACTTTTGAGGTTTATCTGAGGCAGTGAGTTCTAAACGAAATATACAAAGAGCTATCAACACTACATTGCAAAGCTGCCCCAACTTGTACCAAAACCCAGAAGTAAAAAAACCACAACTTGCCGTACAAATTAAGTTAATCCACTTTTAAGGGAACACTGGTGAGAGGAATATACAGTTCACATTTTAAAAAAAAAAGTACAAGTAAGAAATTTTATCAGATTATTTTTAATGTTCAATAATAAGAGAAATTATATGATTAAGTTTACTGTTTTGTCTAATTGTAACAGTAATGTTGAAGTCGAAGCTCATTTCTAATGAATACAGCTTTGTACCGACGTGTAGTCAGGATGTTGCCTGACAGTGGTTCCCTTGAGGAAAAGTTTAATGTTACGGGTGATTCTTCTTTAAGAGGAATCATAAATATTAAAATAATAATTAAAAGGGGTGTAAACGAATGATTGCACGATTTATTTCGCTATTCTCCATTTCTAAAGAAAACCGAAGGTGCAATGACATTTGTACAAGGAAATGCAGTGCTTGCAGTTTCCAGATTATAAATATAAATAAATTGATAAGTTTTAATTTTTAAATTGTTAATAAGGTATAATAACTTTCATCAAACATCAGCGAGAGAGGTGAAATTAAAAGAAAATCCAAAATGGATTTTTCTATGTTAATTCTTCCCTATATATAGGAAGAGGATTTTCAAAGTTCTCAGTTGAGAAAAATTAAAAAAATATATATGTTTTTAATGGAATATATAATAATAGAGGCTTCAGCTGAAGCAGATAATTTGTTATTGTCTATAATTTTTAAATTTTTTCAAAAGAGCGAGACCCAGCAAAAAAGGTCCTGTGGGGAAGCCAACTGGAAATTTATGGACCATATGGAATGGCGAAATTTCCTAGAGAATTCACCAGGATTTTATCCCTTAGGACAAATCCATTTTGAATTTATAAAAATTCCCAAAGGAATTTTTCTGTAGGATAAATCCTAAAAAATATCCTCCAGGATATCGCAGGAAAATTCTAGAACCTGTACTTCAGGAATTTTCCAATGTCAAAATTATAGGAACCCACATGTCATACTTATTGTTTCCCACATATACAAACATACCCCTATAGAAGTATTTTCTGCTTCTATCTATAGTCAGACTTTAAGGTCAGCAAGGATTAAAAAAAAAAAAAAATTAACTAAAAAGAATCTAAAAAATGTCAAAATAATATTTAAAAAGATAGCGTGAATGGGTCACGAGGCGTAGGGTCAGGGTTCGATCCCTCTTTCGGATCCTAGGCATTAATTACCTAGAGAAGTTCCCCTCGTTGAATAGGCCCATGAGGTGTAAATATTCTCTCTCTCTCTCTCTCTCTCTCTCTCTCTCTCTCTCTCTCTCTCTCTCTCTCTCTCTCTCTCTCTCTCTATATATATATATATATATATATATATATATATATATATATATATATATATATATATATATATATATATATATATATATATATATATTTTTTCTAATATATATATATATATATATATATATACCTCTTTTTTATATATATATATATATATATATATATATTAGGGTTGGCCGACGCACCGGGTGCGGTGCGGTGCGGTGCGGTGCGTGGTGCGCTCATTTTGGTGCGGTGCGGTGCGGTGCGCATCAAAATTTCAGCGACCTGGTGCGGTGCGGTGCGGTGCGGAAGAAAAAATAAAAGTGCGGTGCGGTGCGGAGCACGAGAAAAATTAACGGTGCGGTGCGGTGCGGGGCGTGGTGCGGGCCCACCTGAAACGCACCTTCACCTAAAAAATTTATAAAAAAAAAAAAAAAAAAAAAAAAATTGAGTTGATATATATATATATATATATATATATATATATATATATATATATATATATATATATATATATATATATATATATATATATATATATATATATATATATATATATATATATATATATATATATATAAGCGAACTTTCTGGCACTTTAATCGGGCTAATTGGGGCGCCGCCCGTTTCTTTGCAAACTATGCTTGGAATGAATCTTGCTTTGACTCTGAGGACGCTTCGCTCACTGCATACTTTGAAAAGGTAGGGCCGTGATGATGATGGTATGAGCAGGTTCATTCCATCTTCACCTAAATCTTTTCCACAAAATCCATGGTTTGATGGAGTTCTATTCCCGCTCCATTCAGGATAGAGACAATGCCTATCGGGCTTGCAAAACTCTCGTTCTCCTATCACTCTTACTAATTTCCATTCTGCTCGGAATCATTGCAGGGATATATTATTCTACAGGGTAAGCGCACTTTTACTAAAAAGAAGTGCGCCAACCTCTTGGTTCTCCTACTGGTAAAAATTTCTGGCCTCTTGCCAAAAGCATCTCTAATAACTTTGTAAATCTGTGCTTTCCTCCCATTATTCGCTCTGACGGTTCTGCAGCTAACCCAACTGAAAGGCTAATCTCTTCGGCCTTTGCCATTCATCTAATTCTACTCTGGACGATTCCGGCATTCCTCCTCCTACTTCTTCTCCTCTCCAGGTTTCCTGCCTCTTCCCGTGATTACTCATGATCGGGTGCATGGGATTCTAAGAGAGATCTATGAACGTCAGGAAGGCTAGTGGCCCGGATGGCATTTTCTCTTAATGTTCTGAGGGTTGGTGGCTTTGCGAGCGACACTCATATCAGTTCAGCTCTACTCTCTGTGCGCAATTCTAATACTATTTCCTCAGTGCTGGAAGCGCATATGTCCCACCAATTCCGAAAAAGGGCAGCCGCTCTGATTCTTCAACTACCGTCTAGCTCTCTTGTATTCTATCTAAAATCTTTAAAACTCTGCTTAACTCATTTCCTGGATCATCTGAGTCTTATTCCCTTCTTTCAGATCATCAGTATGGCTTTCGACGCTCGAGGTCAACTGGTGACATACTATCCTATCTAACTGATTTATGGTCTTCTGCCCTTAGGGACTAGTCTTGTGTGGTGGCGCTCGACATATCAAAGGCATTTGATCAGTATGGCATGCGTCACTACTCTGCTCCCTTCCATTGGGTTTCCTAGTTCTCTTGCTTACTTATGTCTAGTTTTCTCTCTGATCGCTCCATATCGACACTTGTTGATGGAGCGACTTCTTCCATCTCTCCTGTTAATTTTGATTTTCCTCAAGGTTCTGTTTAAACTCCAACTTTATTCGTGCTTTTCATTAACGATCTCCTCAGCTTACTTCT
>JABUQX010035958.1:0-12500 GCA_015478945.1 Trachelipus rathkii | reverse complement strand
TTACTCTACATAAACCTGTAAGAAAAAAATTTCCTACACGGAAAACCACAGCCTTTCAGTGTGTGGCAGTTAGATTTAACGGAGATGATTAAATATAGTTCTTATAATGACGGGTTTCAATACGTACTTTTTACTATTGACGTATACTCTAGATACCTGTGGTTGAAACCCTTAAAAGATAAAAGATCAGCTACAGTTGCCACTGCTGTACTTGAAATTATAAAGGAAGAGAGGAGAACACCTAAATCATTCTGGACGGATTCAGGAACGGAGTTCAAGGGTCGAGAGTTTCAGGAGTTGACTTGGGAGTATGGTATAAGCTATTACAATACATAAACAAAGCTGCTATAGTTGAAAGAGTCCAGCGTACTATTAAAGAGCGCATGCATAGGTATTTTACTAAAATGAACACTTTTAAATATATTGATATACTTGATGATCTAGCTTATTCTTATAACAGATCTTACCATAGGACTATAAAAACAACTCCATTAGAAATGTCAAAACAGAGGTCCTTACAACGCATAGGGGCGAAAAAGAGAAAACAAAATAAAAGATAATTCAGGAATAAGGTGAACGATTATGTAGAGTATCATGGACCACGGAAAGGTTTAGGAGATATATGAAGCAGGGTGGACTACTGGAAGTTTTTGGGTGCAATATCCAGCATTCAGTCGTGATGGATTAAAGTTATATATTATCTGGAGGATTTAAATGGTGAAAAAATAAAAGGAGGGTTCTATAAACAGGAAATACAAAAAGTAAGGTTCAACCCTGCAACTCACGAATATAAAATTGAAAAAATATTAGGTACAAAAGGTAAAGGCAAAAATAAGCAGGTACTGGTGAAATGGAGGGGGTATCCTGCTAAGTTTAATACTTATATAAAAGCAAGCGAAGTTAAGAATCATTAGTCAGTTGATATTATAATCATGGAGAGTGTAGATCACTTTTATTTAACTCTGCCGTCTTCAGCATCCATGGATTTACATCCTGATAATAATCTCGCTGATTTTACAACGGAGATAGTTAATCATGTTTGCCTTGAACGAACAGAGTATGAAATAGGTTTATGTGAAATGATATTAAATACGGACATAGAAAATTTACCCCCAAATCTTTTCTGGATGGCTGTGTACAGAAGTGTAGAATGTGTTGAAACTATATTACAAGTGGAAGATACTCACTATCTGAAAAGGACTACATTTGCCAAAAAGGTGATACAAAAGAATACTTTATTAAAGAATTTGCTCTGCGACGAGCTTATTTTAAATCGGTGCCTGCTATTTTCAGTCATTTAAACGATCTCTTTGATATGAGTATTATGTGTAAGGACTTAGTATACAAAACTGATATGCGGGTATATGAAGATAAAGTAATAATATCTTTAAGATCAAAAGCAAGTGTAAACCTGCGAGACCGTGATACGTTTTTTCTCGAACGGTCACAGTGGCAGCGAAAACATGTCCGTAAGCGAAATGGCGAGTTGGATATACTTCATGATATCCCTACTATGCTGAAGAGGGTTATACTATCTGTGGAGAATAAACCCCTGACTTGGCATGAACAAAAAGACGACGCAGACCGAGTACTGCATTATACATGTACACCGTCCGAGATGCTCAGCCATCCAGGCTTGGCATACGTTTATACTGATATTGTTTCATATCAATATGTAGGTAACATTACCGCCCCTCTGTTACGGGTTGTCCACCTTACTGATAAGGTAATCACCTTCCCTAATGTTCATTACCTGCCGCTAAATCCGAAATTAGTTCTATAAGAATATACATTAAAGACGTAGAAGGGAGGGCCTTCCCTTTTACGATAGGGAGTCTAATTTGTAAAATGCATGTAAGAAAGAAAAGGATTTACTAACTTGAGAGGGAGGATCACGCCTATTTAAAACAGCGCATAGTTGGTTTCCATTCATTCAATAACTGGCTCCTATACCGTTAAGGTTAGTTAAAAGAGAACCTCTAGTTGAAAATGCGGGTGACAATACTTTGTCGGCTCTAGAATGCAGCGCGGGCATGGCGTTTCACATTTTTGCACGTCTCTTGAAGTGCTATGCCTCTTTTGAAACGCAGCGGTACCTATATAGGCAAAAAAGCGGCAAAGGCTGGCATAGAAACTTTGCACGATATCGCCAGCGGGGAGGATGCAAAGTTATCCTTAAAACGTAGACTAGCAGACGCTTCCGATGATATGTTAAATGACGTTAAGCGCAAAATTAGGAAAAAAATGACAGGCCAAGGTTTGAAGAGAAGAAAAAGAACTGCTAAGCCATCAAGAAAAAAAGCTAAAAAACAGTCACGCACAATAAAGAAGAAGAGGAGGCGCCAGCGGACGGCCTCTTCTGGACATGATACAAAAAGGATGACGAGTAAGAAGCGTAAGATACGTAAAAAACGTAAAAGAAAGACGCAGAAGCGTAAAATTCAAACAGATATTTTTTCATTGTAAATAATAAAACTTAAAATTAAATAAAATAATTTAATTACAAGAAAACCTTAACGTTTCCGATACAATCATTCTCGTCACAGCTATGTGGACTCTATAACGTTTACTTTTTACAAGGATTACTTAAAAAGCAACCTCTTGAAGATCTCGTTAATGTATTCTCAACTAGAAATATATATATATATATAATAATAATATATATATATATATATATAATATATAATAATAATAATAATATATATATATAATATTTAATAATATAAAGATAATTTCACTCATAGACGATGAGTCTTCATTATTAAAGTTTTCCTTTGTTAACCATTTGGAAGTATAATATGTGTAATGACAACATTGGAATAATAATAATAATAATAATAATAATAATAATAATAATAATAATAATAATAATAATAATAATAATAATAATAATAATAATAATAATAATAATAATAATAATAATAATAATAATAATAATAATAATAATAATAAAATAGTTTCCGTAGAATAAAGATCTTTTGAATTCAATATAAACGAAAATAATAATAATAAGTAATAATAATAATAATAATATATAATAATAATAATAATAATAATAATTTCTTTATATGTAATATAATAAAAATATCGATATCTATACAGATATTATTTATTAATAATGGAAATAATTAAATATAAAATAATTTCACTCATACAAATTAGATTTTAAATTTTTAATAATATTTCAAATATAACAATATATAAAAATAACAATATATATATATATATATATATATATATATATATATATATATATATATATATATATATATATTTATTTATTTATTTATTTTTTTTACTACACTTTTTTCCCGCTTGAGCGGGGTAGTGGTACGTACAGCCTCTCTCACTCACACTCCCCCTCCTCTCGCCCTCACCCACCTCCTCCACCCCCCTCTATCCCTCGCCACGCCCTACCCTCTTCCTCCCTCATTCCTCCCTCCTCCAGCATCTCCTTTATTCCATCCATCCACCTCCTTCTTGGTCTCCCCCTTCCTCTCCTTCCTATCCCCTCCGCCTCCCAAACTCTCCTAACTACTCTCTGTTCCTCCATTCTCACTAGATGCCCATACCATCTTAACATTCCCTTCTCCGCTCTTCCCACCAACCCATTCCTCCACTCACATCTCTCCCTCACCACCCTATTCCTAATCCTCTCCCTTCTGCTAACCCCACAAACCGCTCTCAACCCCTTCATCTCAAATACTTCCAACTTCTTCCTGGACCTGGCATTCAACCCCCACGTTTCACACCCATACAACACCGCTGGTACACAAATTTTTTCAAACATACTTATCTTAACTTTCTGTGATAAATCCCCCCTTTCCATAATTCTCTCAGACCACTCAAAGCTCTCATTCCTTCTCCTACTCTATGTTCTATCTCCTCCTTCATCCCTCCCCCTTACCCAAATCCATCCCTAAATATCTAAAAATCTTTACTTCTTCCAATACTACACCCCCTACTCTAACCTCTAACCCCTCCCCTCCTCTCTTTCCTCCTCCTCAAACACTAACACTTTACTCTTACCTGGATTTATTTTAAGCCCCTTTTGTCCACACATTTTCTCAAACTCCCTCACCAAATACCTCAACCCTTCCGCGTTCTTCGCCACTAGGGCAGTGTCGTCTGCAAACAGTATCATGTTCACTATATTTATATATATTTATATATATCTATATATTGGAGATTGTTCCTCCCTCACCAATTTTTTGTCAACCCTCTCCCTGAACAAATTGAATAGCCACCGCGACATTACACACCCCTGCCTCATCCTCTCACCACCCCAAACATCTCACTCTCCCCTCCTAACACCCTCACACATTCTACTATTCCTATAAAAAGCCCTAATACCTTTCCCTAATTTACCCCCCACTCCATTTTCCTCCAACACCCTCCACAATTCACCCTCACTTTATCATATGCTTTCTCTAAATCTAAAAAACACCCATACACTTTCCCTTTCCTCTCTATACTTTTCTCCACAAGCATCTTTAGTGTAAACACTTGGTCCACACACCCTCTTCCCTCCTAAATCCTCCTTGTTCTTCCCCCATTCTCCCCTCCGTTAAACCTCTCACTCTCTCAATCAGTATTCTCCCATACACTTTCCCTACCACACTTAAAAGACATATACCTCTATAATTCCCACATTCCATCCTATCCCCTACAGGGGAACCAAACAACCATCCTCCCAATCCTGTGGTACCTCACCTCTCCTCCAACATATATTATATAACCTATACAGCCATTCCTCCACCCCTATACCTCCCTTCTGCAACATTTCCATTCTCACACCATCCAGACCTGCGGACTTCCCTTTTTTCCTTTATTCAAGGCCCTAATAATTTTCTCCATTTGTATTTCATCCTCCCCCTCCCTCCCCAATTCCTCCCCCACCCCCCCTCTTTCACCTCTTTCTCCCCCCCCCCCCCCCCATTCAATAATCCTAAATACTCCCCTCTTCCTCACCCTATCCTCTCCTCCTATCCACTCCCCATCTCCTCCCTTAATCCTCTCCCCCAACCCCTCCTTCTTCTTCCTTTTTTTATTTACTTCTTTCCAGAACATTTTGCTCCCTGATTCAAAATTTTCCGTCACTTTTCTACACCATTCATCTTTTGCTCTTCTCTTCGTCCTCTCCACCGCCCTCTTTGCTTCCACTCTAACCCTTCTATATTCCTCCCAGCTTTCCTCTCTCCTACTTCCCAACCATTTCACATAAGCCTCCTTTTTCCTTTTCACCACCTCCTTCACCTCCTCACTCCACCATCACTCCCTTTCCTTCTGCTTGCACCCACCCTTTTTACTCCACATACCCTTCTAGCCTCTTCACATACTGCTTCCACTCCCCTTCCACCTCCCCAATTCCCGTCCCTCTCACGTCTCTCCACCTATCCTCCATACCTCTCCTGAACTCCCTCTTACACACTGTCTCCTCCAATTTTTCTACCTTTATCACTTCTACTCTCCTCTTTTCTCCTCTTTCCCTACCCATCACCTCTCCTCCCACTCTAATCCTAGCAACCACTAAATAGTGATCCGATATCCCCCTCCCCGCCCCTCTGAATACATTTACATCTAGTAATCTGCCTCTCTCCTTCCCATTTACACACACATAATCCAGTACCGCCCTCCCCGTTATCTCACTCTTCCATGTATACTTATGATTTTCACTTTTTTTGAACCAAGTATTCCCCACTATCATTCTTCTTTCGACACACAACTCTAACAGACTTTCTCCATTAACATTCCTCTCCCCTACCCCAAATGGTCCTATTATTCTTCCCACCTCCTCCCTTCCCACTCCTGCATTCAAATCTCCCAATAAATTTTATCATTTACCCCGAAACTTTCCCAACACTCATTCAACTCACTCCAAAATCTTTCTCTCTCCTCCTCCCTCGCTCCATTCACTGGTGCATATGCGCATATAAAAACCCACATTTCCCCCCCGAATTTCACTTTTACCCACATTATCCTCGAACTCACCTGGCTGCACAACCTTACCTTATCCCACACCTTTCCTCATAACTATTCCCACCTTCCTCGCCCTCACTCTCTCGTTCACCCCTGATATCATACCCTTGTATTTTCCAAAGTCCATCTCCCTCTTTCCCTTCAGCTTAGTTTCAGTTATCCCTAGCACATCCAACCTTTTTTCTTCAAACATTAACCCCACTTCCTCCCTCTTTAAATCCTCGTTTACCCCTCTCACATTCATACATCCCACCCTAATTACCTCTCTCCTCCCCATCTTTCCCTTCTTCTATATATACAGGCTGCACGCTTTGTGGGACTCCCCACCCTAGGCACTTCCCAACACCTAAGGCCACCACCCCGCTCACCAAATACACCCCCAATAATATCAATAACAATAACAAAAAATTAAAATGATAATATAAAATATAAAAGGTTAAAACACTCTATTTATTTATCTATTAAAATCCCTATTTAATTATTTAAAATTCTTTAAAATCCCATCAATAAAATTATACGATTTCACAAATAATTTGCTTTCCTTTATTTCAATAGTATGTAGAGATATTTTAAAACGTTAATTAATTGTTATATATTAATCTAAGGTATATTGATTATGATCACCAAAAGCCTCACTCAGTTGCTATGAAAGGAAATTAACTTAAATTTCAAAGTCGGGAGAACCGAAAAGTCCAAAATATATTTATGATAACTCTCGCAAATTCTATGTTGATGCTGGCAAATTGCTCACAACATTTAAGAAAAGAACTAAGGTCTTGAGACCACAGAAACGATCAAAAATATTCTCAATTCTCAATTCGAGTTGGATCTTATTATTTATCTTGTCCTAATGGGGCTTCCCCACAATGTTAGATCGTATAAATCTTCCAAATGAGAATGACTTTTAAACTGTAACTATATTCTCACTTTCGTATGATCGATAACGAACTTTCAACTTCTAAATGTTGAAAGGCTTCAGTAACGTACTCAGTTTAACTTCTTGTTTCTAATTTAACTTTAACTGTTATCTTCCGTGCTTCTTAGGTAAACCATATTAACTTTTCAAAGTCTTGTTGAAATTCCAGTTTCGTACCACTCCAAATTTATTTGAAATACGTAACCTAAGTTAATTCTGTTAACTCGGTTTTAACTTCTGTTGATTTCTAATTTAACTTTAACTGTTATCTTTCGTGCTTCTTAGGTAAACCAATCTAAATTTTCAGTCTTGTTGAAATTCTAGTTTTGTAATTGTAATACGTAACCTAAGTTAATTCTGTTAACTCGGTTTCAACTTCTGTTGATTTCTAATTTAACTTTAACTGTTATCTTTCGTGCTTCATAGGTAAACCAATGCTAAAATATTTCAGTCTTGTTGAGATTCTAGTTTTGTAATATATATATATATATAATATATATATTTCTAAAAAAAACTACATATATATATATATATATATATATATATATATATATATATATATATATATATATATATATATATATATAATACCATATATATATATAATATTTAATATATAAAATAATTTCACTCATAAACGTGAAATCTTAAGTAAATGTATGAATTGTTTTCTGATAATAATAAATAAAATCAAATAAATAAAAATAAATAATAAATAAAATAAATAATAAATAATAAATAATAAATAAAATAAATAATAAATAAAATAAATAATAAAAATAAATAATAAAAATAAATAATAAATAAAAATAAATAGTAAATAATAAAATAAATTAAATAAAATAAATTAAAATAAAAATAATAATAAAAATAAATAATAAAATAAATAATTTAATAAGACTTGCGAAAATAATTCAATATATAATACCATGCCACCCTTAATAATTTAATAAGACTTGCGAAAATAATTCAATATATAATACCATGCCACCCTTAATAATTTAATAGGCTTGTAAAATAATTCGAAATATGCAGAGAGACTTAAGATTGGTTTGATAAAAACACATCCCAAAGGCAATAATATAATATAATAATAATAATAATAATATAATAATAATATATAATAATAACAATAATAATATATGTAATAATAATATATATATATATATATATATATATATAATCTATCTGCCATAATGAATTTAATAGGGCTTGGCAAAAATAATTCAGTATGCAGAGAAAAAACTAAGATTGGACAAATCAAAGAAACGTCCCAAGCAATATATATATATTAGCATATATATATATATATATATATGTATATATAATAATATGTAATATATGTAATATGCACATATAAATGTACATATCGCATGTATATATATATATATATCTATGTGCTATGCCGCGCCAATGATTTAATGGGCTGAGTAAAATAATTCGAAATTATTCGAGTAGTAAATATTGCCAAAATTTCTCAATCAAAACTTAATATATATATATATATATATATATACTTTATATATATATATATATATATATATATATATAATAATAATATAATATATATATATATATAATACTATATATATATATGTTTAAATAAAAACTGTAAAAATAATTCAAAAATATGCAAGAAACTTAAAGATTGGTTTGATAAAAACTACATCCCAAAGACTTAATAATAATATATATAATAATATATATATATATATATATATATATATATATATATAATATATATATATATATGCTGCTATATATAATAATAATATATATCTAATAATAATAATAATAATATATATATATATATATATATATATATATATATATATCTATATATATATATATCTATACTATATATATATGTATATATGATACGTTGGAGCTTTTCAGAATTTAATAGAAATGAAAAAATAATTCAAAGAATATTGAGATGAAAATTCAGGCAAATTTGATAAAAACACATCCCAAAGATACTTAATATATATATATATATATATATATATATATATATATATATATATATATATATATATATAATATATATATATATATATATATATATATATATATATATATATATTTTTATATATATATATATATAATGCTATACTTACTTAATAATTTAATAAGGCTTGCCAAAAATAATTCAGGAAAGTATGCTGGAGGAACTTAAGATTGGTTTGATAAAACATCCCAAACTTGTATATAATATGTAATATGTAATATAATAATAATATATGTATATATATATATGTATATGTATATGTATATGTATTTATGCTATGTATATGTAATAATAATAATAATATGTATATGATTCTATGCCACTTGTAATGATTTAATGCGGGCTGAGTAAAGATGATTCGAAGTATGCAGGAGCTTAGGTTTTGATGGATAAAACCTTGCCTAAGGCTTAATGTATGTATATATATGTATATATGTATAATAATATTAATAATAATAATAATATATGTAATAATAATAATAATATAATATATATAATAATAATAATAATAATAATATGTGTAATAATAATATAATACCTATACAGTACATGTGTTTAATGGGCTTGTAGAATGATTCAGTAATGCTGGAGCTTAAGTTTGATAATAATAATAATAATAATAATAATAATAATAATAATAATATATATAATAATAATATGTAATAATAATAATATGTAATATAATAATAATAATATAATTTAATAATAATAATATATATACTCATAATAATATATTAATAATAATAACAATAAGTATAATAATAATAATAATATATATGTATATATAATAATAATATATATATATAATAATATAATAATAATAATAATAATAATAATAATATATATATATATAATAATA
Source organism: Trachelipus rathkii (assembly GCA_015478945.1). Classification (NCBI taxonomy): domain Eukaryota; kingdom Metazoa; phylum Arthropoda; class Malacostraca; order Isopoda; family Trachelipodidae; genus Trachelipus; species Trachelipus rathkii. The sequence continues at coordinate 2,735 of JABUQX010035958.1, read as the reverse complement.
ATAATAATATATAATAATAATATATAATAATATAATAATAATAATATATATATATATATATATATATTAATAATAATAATATAATAATAATAATAATAATAATAATATATATGTAATAATAATAATAATAATAATAATATATATGTTGATATATATATATATATATATATATACTTTTCTTTGCATATATATATATATATATATATATATAATATAATATGTATATATATATATATATATATATATATATATATATATATATATATATATATATAACAATATATATAATATTTAATATTTAAAAGCGAAGATAATACTTTTCAACTAAATGTTACTCTGGTATTGAAGAGGTATGACACTTTTCAGTAAACACAGTTCTGATGTTATACTTAGAGTTACTTCGTCTTAGGTACAATTTACATTTGCATATTTTATAACAAGATAACGATGAACCTTGTACAACGTAAACACTTAAAATATTTTGGGTTCGAGATAATTAACGAAAGCTTTCTCCTTATCGGATTGACCCAGATGCCCACTCGGTAATATCCAGTTAATTATCTGCGCTCCAAAATAAATATTATAATTACAGTGAAATGACCGTTTAACAGAGGTTTTTAAGATGTTATCTGGGAAAGGTTATCTTAGGGTCCTAAATAAATATTATTCAGGTCTGGAAGATACGCTTTTAAGATGTTATCTGGCAAAACGGACGTGAAGATGTTATCGGAAAAGGTCATTCTGAATAAATTACTGAAATCTCAATTTTAATTAACATTTCAGTAATTTATTCTGATCGTCTGGTTCCTAAATAAATATTATACATACTTAAAAATAGGATTTTAAGATGTTATCGGAAAAGGACATTCTGAATAAATTACTGAAATCTCAATTTTAATTAACATTTCAGTAATTTATTCTGATCGTCTGGTTCCTAAATAAATATTATACATGCTTGAAAAATAGGCTTTTAAGATGTTATCGGGAAAGGTCATCCTGAATAAATTACTGAAATCTCAATTTTAATTAACATTTTCCCTAAATAAATAACGACTGAGAATGGCCTTACACAGTTAGATAGGCCATAAAAGGATTAACCTTCTCAGGTTTAATCTTTTTATATTTTGCCCAAATCTATTTCTGATTCCTATAATGTAAAAACTCCTCCTTATTACAATTGGCAAATGTGATTCGTTAATGCTATTAAAGGAGGCGGAGCGATAGATGTCAAGAGGAGGGGTAGAAGGATGCGTGCGCAGAGAGGGGCACAGCGTACTGCACAAAAATATCTCTCTCTCTCTCTCTCTCTCTCTCTCTCTCTCTCTCTCTCTCTCTCTCTCTCTCTCTCTCTCTCTCTCTCTCTACTCTCTCTCTCTCTCTCTCTCTCTCTCTCTCTCTCTCTCTCTCTCTAAGCTCTCTCTCTCTCTCTCTCTCTCTCTCTCTCTCTCTCTCTCTCTCTCTCTCTCTCTCTCTCTCTCTCTATATATATATATATATATATATATATATATATATATATATATATATATATATATATATATATATATATATATATATATATATATATATATATATATATATATATATATATATATATATACCATATATATATATATATATATATATATATATATATATATATATATATGTATATATAATAATATATATATATATATATATATATATATATATATATATATATATATATATATATATACCACATATATATATATATATATATAATATATATATATATAATATATATATATATATATATATATATATATATATATATATATATATATAATATATATATATATATATATATATATATATATATATATATATATATATATATATATATATATATTTTGTTGGTCTCAATCACCGTAAAGGGTATCAAAGGATGCTCTATTGAGTGTTCTATGAGTGTAGATAGGTGCCAGGGAGTGCCAGGTGAGTGCCAAGTGAGGGGCTAATGAGTGCCAATGAGTGCCAAGTGAGTGCCAATGAGTGCCAAGGTATGAAACCTTGACATACAGAGGTTCACGTCACCATTAGGGATGTGTAGTTCTCTGGTAATTAGTACTTGAAGGATCGGAAACCCGGGATACTCCGGTTGACATACGCTCACATACACGTTCGGGCTATGAAGATACCTTTTATTTTGGGCTGGATTTGAACCACCGGTTCAGGCGGGCGGGAAAACGCGCCTGCGGGTGCTCGCGGCGGGCGGGTACGCGGAAATACGCAGCGGGCTTGCAGGTGCCACCCTGCGGGTGCGGCGGATTCGAAACAACAAGGTTAAGACATCAAAGTTGTAAGCCCCTAAATGAACACCAAAAATTACCGTGGGCAAAATGACTATGGTCAGAAAATGGTTGATTTTTACAGCAGTTTGCTAACACCGCCGTTTGGCATATCTTTAACTGAAAGGGCGCTAAAATTAGGGTTGCCAAAATTAGGGCTGCCGAAAATTGAGATTGCCAAAAAAATGCCAGTAGATAAAAATGACCCATGGAAGATCAAAGACTGGTTCAAGAAAAAGGTCAAGGTCAGGTAAAAATTCAGCCCCAAAGGTCAAGGTCAGGAGTCAAGGTCAAGGTCAATTCGAGGGCGGTTATTTAATATCCCGCCATACTATATATATATATATATATATATATATATATATATATATATATATATATATATATATATATATATATATATATATAACTATATATATATATATA
>JABUQX010035956.1:0-19383 GCA_015478945.1 Trachelipus rathkii | reverse complement strand
CCAAGTTTATTTACTACTAGGATGGCGTTACTACCTGTTACCGGCTATCAATCTGTGCGCTAAGTCTACCTGATTGCTGCTTCAATGCATAGGTGTACGACCTACTATACTGCCTACGTAAAGAGTACGGATAGATAGGTCGAAAGTCTTCTTCTCAGGTAGACTATTGATGTGTGTATCACTCACGTGTAACCTTGCACTACTCGCTAATATTGTCGTTTAACTAATAACCGCACGACACTCTCCCCTTTCCCGCACTCTGATACCGGGTACATTATATAATCTACTAACACTGTTCACTTCCTATAGTACTTACTCTTCACCGCTCCCTATCATATAATGATCGTATATCATATACTTAATAATCTAGCGGTGATTTAGTAGTGGAGTATGCCTTACCAGCGATTCGTCTTCTAGTTCTGAGGTCAGCCTGTGTGTAGTTGAGCGTATGGCGCGGCTCAGCGACGGGGATACAAGCCCACTGATAGACATCACTAAAGCTATGATCTCGTCGATATAATCGATCCACCTACTTTAATCATTGAAACACGCGTCGAACTCTCTTACTAACATCTCAAATATCCCTCAAGTTGAAGGTAGGTTTTCAGACAACCTCTCTACCTCCCTATTCTCACTATATAATATTATGGTAATTCATATTAACTAATATCATATCATATATATCACTATATATTATATATTAATATATACATATATAATATATATATATATAATAATAACTTATATATTAAATATACTATATATAATACTCTATAATTATATATTACTATTACTTTAACATAATATACATCATCATTACCTACTATAATATTACCTTATATAGTTAGCAGTCCTCATGCGGAATAGTGGCAGAGGTCGTATATATTATTATACTATTTAATTATGTTAATAACCTTTGCATGCGAGCGTGAGGGACCGCTTATTATATAGAGGCGCGGTGGCCAAATGGCTCAGTGCTCTCCCTTAGAACCCTGCCATTGTATACTATACTATTATTACGCCATAATAATATATATATAAATTATATAATATCATAGTATATATTATAATATATTATTTATATTTTTCTCTAATATTATCTCATGTTAATGAATAGTATATAATCTTAAAAACTTTGAATATTAAAGTTCGTATAATAGATATATATTATATATATATAATATACTTTAGGTTATATCGTAATTATGAATCTCTACAACTTATGAGTAATAACTGATATAAGCTGATATGAGAGAGTAAAATGCTGAGGAAACCTAGTATATTCATGCCTATACGCTGAATATTTCCCTTTTTATAAACGCATCCAAAACAGCAAACTATTATCGCTATAATCCAGGGCTACTCACGCCTCATATTTAGGAGAGTTGAATCAATCTGACCTGCCAAAACTGTAGAAGTCGCTTCTTTTCAGACTAGCTGGATTAGATGCGTATATACGGGTCGTCTCGTTAGTATATTTAAAAACGGCAATACAAGAACATAGATATAACTGATATATAATATAGATAAGAAATAATCAAATGATAAGATTTATTGATTTCAAGCACATACCTTAGCATAACTCATATTGTAATAACCTCTACCATAATTAATCCGTGATTCATCTGGCTAATCTTTGCCTTGTTAGCGATATTATTATTATTATACCCATAATCTACATACTACTATAACCTAGTAGTCTATTCTCATGGTACAACTAACCCATGTCAATGCACTGATTTTAGCTGATAGGTTATATTCTCTCGATACAGGACCTTTATAGTATAATTCAGTGTGTCATATTTCTTTGGGTAACTACATTTCGCAATTCGATAATAAAGCATACTATTCATTGAATGATCGCCTGTTAATTGCCAGAGCCTAATTTATAACTGAATCTTGGATCATTTTTGGACACTAAGAGTATCATATATTGACGATTTAGTTGCGTACATTATCTTCTATATACATTTTTATCGACTTTATTCATCTACTAGACACTTATGATCTTCTGCTCTCTCTTCTTAGTTGATTTTTCTATAATAGTCAGTGACCGCAGCATCATCTAATGACTACTTTGGTATAAACTCTCTTCAGCTACTATATTATCTCGCTTTTGATATATTCGCTCTCCACAGGTACTGACCAAGTCATTGCCGCATTAGTTATTTCACAGAATATCTACCAGAATCACTCTCTATTAAATACTTCTCTCCCTCTTCTACCGATCATCTCTATTATCACTACATCCAGCAAATATATACATGACTACATATATAATTTTATGTAGACAAACACGCCTTCCCGTTGCTCTGTCACTTTCCCACTCAACATTCCTACTTCATCATTATTATGCTCTTTACATTGCCTCATAGTTACTATATTTACTTCTAGCTCTTACATTGCAATTTACTAGCTTATTTATCCTAACTAATGTCAATATTCCTTACTTTCTACTAAGCCTCTCCACAGTCTCTCATCTCCCAGAGACACTGAATCAAAGAGCTTTCCTTAGATCTCTATGATAGAACTATATTATTGAATAATGCTCGTTTTACTATTAGAGAATTGGTACCTTAAAAGATGGGGGGTGTGCAATGCCCACCCAAGGATCGTATGGTTTTATATGCTACTAGTTCTATTCATATGGTCCGGTGTAGCTCTAATCACTCTCTAGTCCGGTCTATATTATTGACCTTTTTCTCTTAGATTATAATTTATTTCATTATAATGTTTTTGCCAACTGGGTCCATACATAAGAGTTATTACATATTATACCTACATTATGTTATTTTACAGTACTCCTAGTTATCTTACCTTAATTTTACTATCGATTAATATATTTTAAACTATGATTGTACTTCACTCACTACCTCCTCTGTATATTATTTTGGCTCTCTGAATATAGTCAAATCAATCTATATGATACTAATTTTCTAGATTTATATATCTATTCTATTATAATTTTCTCTCTAATTCCTCTTTCTATTAAGTTTACTATGTTAGATTATTCACCCATTTTCCACTCGGTAGCCTTTTAACGTTATCCTCTATCGCTCTATCATGTAGCCTCCCAACTCTTATATAGTTACTGATTACTCCTTCCTCCTACTCACTATCTAATCAATCTCCTCTTTCTCATTTCAACTATCTCTTACTCTACACGGTTCCATTCAAATTTAACAGCTCTATCTCGATTAGTATTCCGTCCTATCTTCCATGCTTATGTTACTATTAGTAATAGTCTCATACTCATCATTAAACTTTCTATTGACTTATATCCTTGATATTGATACTATTCTCCTTATTGATTCATCTATATAGATTACTATGCCTAGTCTAAATAATCTTCTTCAGTTACTGCCCTTACATTTTCCATCATTTCTTCCGCCCTCTTCTCTTTGTACCTTTCTTTTTTATATTTATATATATATTTACTATAATTATTATCAACTCTTCTATCTTCCATTCATTCTCTTGCTTAGAATTCCTTGTCCTATACCAATCATAATGAATGCCTCTTGTCCTGTGTCAGTAAAGTGCATAAGAGTTATTATACCGCACGCTTTAATCTCAATGTATGCTTTTCCTCCTATATTGTCCTTCCATTAGATCCACCATCGTGTGTGTGCTCTTTTCTCGTTCCGCTATTACTTAACCATTATATTTACCCAAGGTTTTTTACTGCTTCTTAATAGTCATACCCGTATCTTGTATCTACCATACTCTCTACTTCACTTCTAAGTGTGTGTGTCGGCTTATATTTTTCATATTATATTCCCTTCCTAGCTCATTTTTAGACAGTCACCGATCATCCTTTTAATCTATCATTTGCTCTTCTTTATTATTCTCTGCTCATTCTTCTGATCTTTACCTACCAGGCTATCACCAACAATCTATAATCCAAATATCTCAATATTATACTCTGTATAGGTACTAATCATACCTATGTGTAGTTCGTGCATGTGTCGTGCTTTAGACCTTACTATAACGCTAACTATCTATAATATATCTCCTATTGGAATTATTTCTGTGATCTTTGTTTCGTGTGTGCTGATATCTATAGTGAAACATTAAATGTGAGTCATACTAAGCTTGGTGACTTATCCTCATAAAGTTCCTATCATATCGATTCTGTATCCGAATGTTCAGTCCCTTCTCATCCAACTATACTCATCTTAGCATTTATCTCCCGCTTCACAATAATCATCTGATAATCATCCTCTCCATACTGTCTGCTCGTATCAATATTCATTCCACCTACGTCCTCTATCTCTCTACCTACCTCTATTGTTTTTGAAATAATTACTCTAAATCTTCTCCTCCTCTCTCTCTCGTACTTCCTTCTCCTCTCTTCTCTGTGTGCTACCTCTTGCCTCATTTCTGGAATATATATACTATCACCAGTACTATATGATACTATTCACTATCTATCGCGTCATGACTACTGTCTCATACATACAGTGTGTGTGTGTCATAAAATATACCTATATTATAATATATATATATATACATTATATAGTACAGCTGGTCATTTCTCTCACTCCTAATATATTATCAAATCTGAGGTGTGACCTAAATGTGCCAATAGAGTCAGCTACATGATACATCTATAGGTCTATCTCTCCTCTTGTGCTCTCCGTCCCGCTTTATAATATATCAATCTTGTCTAAAATTTAATTTTATATGATTATTTATATATAATATATCTCTATATATTATATTATATACACTCCCAATATTCGTATATGCTTTAGTATACAATTTATACTTATGGATTAATGTATCGAGTATCGTATATCTTTCGATTCTTTTCGATACAGTCTATATGAAAAAATGTCAATTATAAGCTCGCTATACCGTATATATCTATCATTTACATATATTAGTAGATAAATTGTCTAAGTCGGATACCGATAACCGATTCAAATGTATCGATCGATACGTATCGCCCATAATATACATGGTATCTGATATCGCATCCCTGTAATATATAATATAGTAATATATATATACTATAGTAGATATAAGAAAAGTATAAAGGGAAAATGAAGAGAAAAAATATATTTCAATATTTGTAATTTAAAGATGTAAACAACCTTTTTGATATTATTATAGATAATATTATATTATTTAGAGATAATCGTGAGAATAACTAGTGAAAGTTATATTATAACTTATGCTTCAACAAACTTATTTTAGTTTTATAACTCCGTATCCTCTAATTAGTAACTTATTTACTAGATAGTTCCATAAATCTATAGATTAATATAAGGGCGCTTAATAGTTCAATTAAATTACGATTCAGCAACTTAATTACGAACCATCACTTACCTTCGTGAGAATCCTATGAATAACCCCGACCCAACCCAATGATCCTTTAAAAATACAGAGTGGACGAATGATAATATTCGTGTGTAGCACATCGTATAGATGCTGTCAATTAATTTACTTAACACTAAGCTCCCCGTTAACCGTCTTACTCTCAGTAGCGTTGACAATACAAAGAACTCCTGAAACGGGTATATGATCTTATTGTTGACTAATTTTCATAGTATATATATGTATAGAACACATAGTATGAAACCAGCCAAGTAGCCCTATTGCTCATAATGATATTTTATATATAATAATTACTATATTTATATATGTAATCTGCATAATTTACGTAATAATAAAAGTAATGCTCACTCTATATAATAATACCTAAAAATATATTAAAAATTTATATATAAATATCACATAATAATAATAATAAAACAGCAAAAATAATCAATGTATTTTTACTATGCAGCTACAATATCATCATGACTGAAGAAAATTACGTTGACAATAATCAATTGATTATTACATTTTCCGTTACCTCATCCCGTGATATAATAATATATATATATATATATTATATATATATATATATATATACATATCTTATCATATTTATAACTATGATATATATACTATATATATATATAATATATAGTTATATATATATATATAATATATTGATGTATATATATATAATACATCATATATAATATATAATTTTTTTATTATATGTATATAATATAGATATAATATATATAGATAATTATTACTATATTATAATATATTATACTAATAATATATATATATATTATATAAATATTATATATTTATATATATATATATATCATATATAATATATATATATATTAATATTTACAAAAATATAGTTAATATAAATATATATATATATTATATATATTATAATACTTTATTTTTATAAGTTATAGTATATAATATATTATACTATGATAGTAATATTACATATGATACTTATATATTAATATATAAATATATTATATATATTATATATATATACTTAATTAATATATATATATGATATATATATAACTATTATAATATTTATGCAAATGCGTCTATATTTATATTAATATAATATAATATTATATATATTAATATATATATTAATTATATATATATATATTATAATATCATTATATATTTATAATTATATAATATATTATATAATTATTATATATTTATATATTATTTATATTTATGTATCATGTCTCGAATACCATTTTATTATATTCTTTTATATATAGTTATAGTTAGGCTGTATACTTATAAAATATAATTAGTATATAGCCTACTGTATAGATAGAATGTAGATATATTTATACTCTCTGATTAGCGCTTCAATATGGATATAAGTAAGTACGAATAAGGATATAATAGGCCCCCCCCTTCTCCTCATACCTAGCTTACCTCTACTTTATATATACCATATATACTATTATTTTAATACAATTGATATTGATTGAATCATATAGATTAGCATATACTTTACTCATTAATATAAGTATAATAATCCACCCTGATTATTATAGTATCATCGCGTAGCTATATTCTGTCAATAGCTGATCGATCGGTAATAAACTTCACTGCGGTATTATATATATATATATCTACTATATATATCAATAGTGCATACATATTTAAGATGATGTTACTAATCTCATATTATGGATACTCATATTTACTCAGCCAACTCTTAATATCCCCTTCATTAATAACTAGATCCTCAGCTAATTTCTAATATCTATCTTCGCTATACTATTTTCATATTCTATTCAGCCATCCTGATCTAATATAGATCCATTCTTTTTCTTATCTAGCTAGATTTATTCTATCTGACTCAATCACAAGTTTTATTTACTAGCCTCTCAAACTGGATCCTATAATTCCTAATACAACATCATACTTTAAATCACTACTTATAAATCCTACTATATAACTCATATTATATATACCTATATATTATATTTATATGTCAGTTACATTATACTATAATTCTCAATCTTTTATTTTATTATTTACACTAGATTAATTAGGACCAATCCTAATTACTATCTAAACCTTATACTTATGCGTTTATATTCCTATATTACTATAATATTTTACGTCTCTCTACATATAACATCAAACTTCCCTACACTTCAGTGGGTCTCATTGTTATGCGTTTTCTCACATCTACTCACGGCAGTTTTATAATAAATATTATACTACTCCATATTTATAGTACTGAACTATGACGTTAGTATATATCCACGCGAATAGTGTTGCTCATATGGTAGTTTACCTGTCACTTATAATATATTTATACAGGACTAACTATAATGTATTAAGTATACAACTACCTTTTATGGTGTATAATACCGTGATATATAGTGATAGTATATGTGTATATATATACTAATTTATATATATTTGTAGTAGTTATTATTATATAGTAGTGTTTATATATATGTGCACTCAGAGACTTATGATTTCCTTTGTAATATTTACTCACTCTCATGTGTGTGCCTGATCGTTGCTAGTTGTGTGTTGATGAAATTAAAAAATTAAGACTGAGAATATCAGATACACTTGGTCTTTCCATTCCCTATCTATATTTCATTTTGTGACTGATACATAAAGGATACCTCCTCATTTTTGCCACTTACTACATTCACTGTAGATTTTACCGTATTTGAGTTTCACTAAATATATAGAAGTAATTGTACTCTCTATTATTGCTAATTAGACTTATCACATACAGATACGGTAATAACTCTACTTTACTCACATAACTTCAATATTTCAATACCTTATATACTTCTATAGTCTACTGTTTATTACCTTTTAAAGAACTTCCAATAATATATATATATATATCTTAACCAATACTGCCCCATATTTCAAAATCATATATTTATCAGTATCTTTAAAATATTAATATCATATAAATATTACTCATAGTTAATTAAACTCAATATATAACTAGGGCACTACATCTCACATTATCTCTTACTAGTAATTTTCGATCAATTTGTTCTATAGCTATAAATCAGTTCTTAAACACCTATATTCTTACCCAATACCATCCTACTTTACCTCTCTCCTCTAACTTATTGTTATCATCTACTACCCTACTCATATATAACAATTAAATTAAATCATATGGAAGAATAATAAAGCGCATTCCCTGCCGTTACTTGACCACTAGCTTAAGTAATGATTATATAGTATCCATCATTTTACTTATCAACTTACTAATTATTCTTCCACACTACATATTCTCACTATTCAGGACTATACTCACACGTCTGTGTGGCATTCCAGTATTCATAATAAGTCCAATAACCACCATAATCACAATTTATATATATAGCAGGTAAACTGACTGACCACAGTATAAACTTCCTTATTAATTCATATATGGGATGAGTGTGGTTTTTCATAACCCTCTTGCATAGATTATATAAAGGTATGCTCTATAATGTACTCATAATTTATCTTTTTATTCACCTTCTTCATTGATTAGTAATGTACACTTTGTTGAGATCAATCAATGATGTATTTTATGAATTCTCTCCTTTTGCGATTTAGGTCGTCTGTTAGAATAATGCACTCGATCGTCTAGTGTGAAACTTCGCATATATTTTGTCAAGATCCAATCAGACTCTTCTGATTTCTCTCTCAACTCCTCTTTTACGAAACGTAAATAAATCAGTGATTAGCTTTCACTTCATCTAAAAGTCTAGGGCTATTTAACAATCAGTACCTATCGCAAACTAAATAGTGAAATTACCAGCAATACAGCAATTCCTGTTCAGTTCCCCTTACTTTGTAATATAACTCCCTAGATACATTATAACCCATTCATGAAATAGATAATATAAGTGGCAATCTGAAACATGTTGTTTAGTTCGACTCATTCCATAGTGTAGAGCATAGTCTCCTCCTAGAGAGTATGTGGTGCTCCTCTCGTGTCACCCTCTATCACTGCATCCAGTCTGATGTCTCTCTATTTTATTTACTTACTATTATAGTCAACAATCTACCATCACCTATACTGAACTCGCGTGTCGGCTAAAGAACATTAATCACATAATGACTTATTTACCTCTCGAAGACGTCTCTATAACATCCAATGGATCAATACGCTCCTAAACTTCTCGACACACGTGCTTAATAGTTTCCATTCTTTACAGTACGTTAACATCTGAGCTCCGATAAAACTTCCAAGTGTAAAAGAATCAAGGTCAGATAATCTTATATGGAAGAATTTTTCCGAATTCTTTTCTCTTTATACCCAGAATATTATGTCACACAATATAACAAGCTCTATAATTTAATACTACCCTCATTCTACTAACTAATTACTATTCATTCCCTCTCCAATATATATATATATTTTTTTAATTTTATATATATATTACTATAGTACTATATATATATAAATATATCATATATATAAGTTATTAATTTTATTATCTTACTATATATACACCATAATTGAAACCTATACACTTAATTTTAACTAATAATACTCTCTATCATTATTACTACCAAATATGTTTAGTAAAATATTTATTATTTTCGACATAATTTTATTTGACTGCGAAAATCTCGGGACATCTCTTATTATTTTTTTTATGATTACACTGTTCATATCATTCAGTTACTCGAATAGTATAAGTTACTATATGATATGTCATCTACTATATATCTCCCTACTAGATTCATATATATTCTATATAAATATGATATCCCCTTCAAATTTTTCTTAATTATTTCGAACTTTTGAAACTCTAGTTTAGAGCTTTCTAATTCCTTGTTATAGATCCATTCATATCCTCCACACTGTTCCAAGGTCACTGCATCAGACATTGCATTCTTTTATCGTCATTCCCTGTTATTTCCTGTCGACCTCCAGCACACGACCAATTCACCATGCTGCCTCTCTCTATTACACCACTTACACTTCATTGATCTGTGTTTCTCTCACTTACTAGTCAGCAAATAAATACCTTAACCTGTTAAAATACATACAATGAATAACTTTACCTCCGTCTATCTCTCCTCACACATATTTTTCAATATATAATTCTTTACTATTCTTCCCCAATCACTGGTCCCACAGATTTCTAGTGATACTAGGCTGACTATTTAAATAATGCATTGAAAAACTAGAAAATTTTGGAGCCTCATGTGAAGATTAGCAAAAAGTGGCATGAACTGTACGCTCGAATATGAGCTCGCGACACCGTTCGCCTGGCACATCTACGGTGCAGTATTGGCGTTGGATAAATAAGTGATGGCTTGATGAGTCACTCGAGAGCTATTCAGCCATTCAAATAGTCCCACGCAATATAGTCTCACGTCTTCTTCTCTAGTGGCAATTCGCCAGAAAGTTTAGCCGCTGGAATCGGCATTTGTCTCTCTCGCTCTCGAGTTAATACATGGCGTCAATGCAGGAGTTACATTTTCCCCTTGGACCTAAGTACAGCATACCTAATACCCCTTCTATAAATAAAACCCAGCCTATTTCACTCTGTCTAACTTTTTTCTACGTCCTCTGGCAAATAGTATTCCATTCTTTTTCTTTCAGAGATTCCTTTAACTGACTCATACTCCATAGTTTCTTGATTCTATTGCTAAAAATGAGGATTGTGATTAGAAAGTTAACTACTTTTCATCAACGACTTTCTACCTGACGATTCCACTCCATTACTTTTTTTCACATATTGAACTCAAAACTCCTCCATTCTCATATAATTACACTCTCGAATATATTATGTATTCTGTATAGGAAGTACAGAATAGCATACATAACATATTTAAACACAAATATACTAATATCCCCTCATTTACTAATTTCTATCATATTTTATATCTAGTTATTCTCACACCTAAACACGCCCCTAAAAATATCCATCTGAACAGACTGTATCATCGCAGATAGATTCAATAATATACTTTATACATTAACACTACTAATACAAAGACCTTTATGTACTCATAAAACCTTAGTAGCATTCAGATCTAGTATCCTTTTGATATTCTACAGCCACTTCACTCTGCCTTCATCCATCCTTTTACAATTTCAATACATAAATCTAAAATAAATATATAACTTCAGATACTTGTTCCATTGCTCTCCATCTTATGATGTAACTTTAATCAGTGCGGACTCTACTTATTACTATCTCAACATACATCTACCTTACTCTTATCTACGTATTTTTTTCATAATATATATTTTATATAATAATATATTATATACTTATATATATTAATATAATATTATATTATATATATAATATATATATATATATATATATATATATAGATATATATATATTAATTAATATATATATTATAATTAATTATATATATATATAATATATATATATATATTTATATATATACTATATAAAAGTATACTGCCTATAATCCTATCTTTACTACAATAATTACTCTGCAATAACTTTATTTCAGATTTCCGCCTACTATAAAATTACTAATTTACCAAGTTATATTAGCATGATAGACAGGTGCACATCCACTCTACTTTTTACCATTGTACCTAATCTCAGTACTTAACTACTCCTCACACTACACCTACCTCTAACTTTATGCTACCATCAATATACAAATTAAATAATCATAAGATACTATAATATACTGCATAATCCTGCCTTATTACTCATTCCCATCATTAAGTTAAGATAATATATTATATACCATTACTATTTAAACTTTATTATATATAATATTTTCCACTACACTTTCACTATTACGGTCTATAGTACTACGACTTATTTATGATTTCCATGCAAAAAGCCTACCTAACCAACATACATTATATCATTAAACATATTACCTCAAGATATTGTCTGTGATATAAGCAGTGAATAATACTCGCCTCTGCTGGTAGCTTCTATATGATGCGAGAGTTATACTATTCTCCAATTTGTTTAAGTGTCTTGAGTGTGTCTCCCAGCTCTACAGTCTCTCGCTGAAGATCAAGGTGTCTGAGTTTCAATCAGCATTGATGAAAATTGATATATCCACATCCTGCTGCAGTGGACCAACTGGTGCACGTGGTCGTAACTGCCACGTTACAGTTCTTCAGTTCGCGTTCCATGAGGTACAGCCTGGTTACTCACTTCTTTCGCAACTCTTCTTAATAGAAGATAGCCCAATACCAGACATTTACCATCTTCATACAACATTCCTCCTTAAACCTTAATTCCAATACAGTTCTTCATTCCGCCATTATCCCGCTTACCTTATGTAAGGCTGGTACTAATAACTGCTCTCCTCTCAATCCTTCAGATACATAATACTCCATATCACGCTTTTGCTACACAATGTCTCCAATATCTCACGTCAATTGCACCTTTCTCGGCTCTGTCTTTGATTTCGAATTTTCATCAGTCAATCTCCTCTATATACTCTCTGGATTCTTGCCATCTTTCCACTCTAACCTCTTTCTCCAACTTCTCCTTGTACCTCCAATTGTTCTATCTAACAAGGATATGCAAAATTCGACCAATTTATTTCTTCTCAACTTGAGTATTGCGGATTTGCTAGTTTTAATCGTGTGCTTACCAACAGCGTTCGTTACTCACTCTCGTTTTTTCAATTCTCTCGATCTGTCGTTCTCTCCTCTCAACACTCTACTTTATTTTTTATTTTCACGTTAGGTTGCAATTCCAGTTACAAAAGCACCATCTCTACTATTCATTATTCTGAGCATGTCTTTTCTTTTTCCCCTTCTTCTATAATTTTTTCTGAACTTTTAATGCAGAGTTGAGGAAAATACTTTTGTGCCCGTAAAAAGCATTACATACCTCTCTCCTCATCACATGTGTGGCGAGGTCACTACTCATTTCAGAACTTATTGCTATTCTTGCTATTTATACTCACTACTATGTTATTCCTGTACTGATCCAGCACTCACGACCAATTAACATCACTCAAATAATGTTAACATGTAACCCTCATCTGTCTTCAATAACTCACTCTCTATATTAGATATCATATTGTAAAATAACATCTGCAGCTAAATACAATAATATAATCTTAATCTTTATCTAACATACATACATGAATCATCCTCACTCCTCTTACTCCTATTCACATATTACTATTATATCTAACGATAATCTCATATAATCCAGATCCTATATATATCATCATCATTTTGCCTGAGAAGATACTCAAAAGTTACGCACGGCTATTAGACCGACATAGAGTCGGATCGTCTACATAGTGAAGTATACTCATACTATATTGGCAATAAATAAATTAAAAGTAGCTAGTCAGAGCACCCCCGCAGGCAAACTTAAAAATGAGTCAACCATACATGTTAATACTCTGTTTTAGTGCTTTGTGCCCTGCTCCTATAGCACGACAGAACCATACCCTGTGGTGGATTCTTATGTTGCGGCATCCTCCAATACAGGGGAAATGGAGATACCTACTAAAACACTTATGTAACTCATAAACTTATCTATATTATAGTTAGTGGCAATTATATATGAGATATATTTTAGTTACCCGTTACGACTCACTAATATTGTATATATTTATATTCGATGTTATTAGTGAGGTCTATATCTCATAGCGTGTTATGAAACCTAATATTAACTCCGTCTTCAAACCTCATCATCTATATATTCTTCTATCTAATTTCTCATGTATCAAATAAATTACTATTTCCTCCATTTTGTTGATAATTTTTCGTCCTCCCATTCTTGGTTTAATAGTCTTGTTAACCATTTAGTTTATTCCTTCTCCAGTCTTAAACAGATCATTATTCAATCGATCATATTCTGCACTCTTCCATTTCCTATATTCTCAGTTTTTGAAATTCACCATGCCACCTTCTTCCTCCCCTTGCTATTTTTTTATTTCATAATATTTTGCTTGCAATCCAATCTCTTTTTGTTTTAAAGGCTTCCCAATTCTCCCCCCACCATTTCTCTTTCATTAAACACCTCCATCTCAAATTCATCCCTTAGTCTCTCCACAAAGTAATTCTTCAGTGTCTCCTTCCCTGTTTTTTTTTTTATTTTTTTTTTTTTTTTTTTTTTTTTTTTTTTTTTTTTTTGAAGATTAAGCATAATGTGAACGCATGAATAATTCAAATTTTTTTTTCCAATGTGCCTTTTTTTATATTGTTTTCCTACCCATGTTTACCATAACAATTTAAGTAACTAATTAAGGTTATTTAAGATTGCGTCTAAATCTATCTATACGATCCCTTCCAGATCTGATACTGTATATACTTTACCAAAACTTTCATAACCTAAACTTAATGAATCCGAAACCGAATTTAACCTAAAAAAAAAAAAAAAAAAAAAAAATATGAAAATTTTTTTTTTCATTTTGCCAATGTTGCATAGGTAGTTATTGAAAAAAAATCGATTATCATTAAAAAAAAAAAAAATCAATTTTTACAATTGTTAATACTTGTCCATTCCTTTGTTTTTTTTTTTTTTTTTTTCTTAAATCGGCAAAATTTCGGAATGTGCATCGGAGATTTTTTTAAGTATGAAATGTGTGGAATGCAACATCTCCCAACATTTATTCATTGTTTAACATCATTCAATAATGACCCTCAGTTATAATCTGATCTGCAGTTCATCCGACCACCTAAATATTCTATGCTCTCCTATTTACGTCATCCGCTAACTCATTCGAATAATAGTCGCGACGACAAAAATTTGAATCTTGAATCTGGCAGTTTATCTTAGAAGAGTGATCACAGTTCGGCGTTTGCTTCAATCCGACAGCTAACAACAAAGTAACGAAACAGAATTGAATGAATGTAAGCGTCGACATTCGACGAAACACACTCAGGAGTCGATGAATTTGGTGAAAAACTTTAAAACCAAATTGCAAAAAATGTTGAAGAAACCAAATCCGTCGACGGCATTCGCGAGAGACTTCGCGACGGGGGGAAACAAAGGCATTTTTATCAACCGAGTATGATAATAATACATGCATACATAGCTAAGCCACTAGTAACTGTCACTTTATATACCTGATCTATATTCTTATATATATGATATATATATATATAGAGGTGGTTAGTTTTTTAATATAACCTCTGGTGGAGGAAGATGAGGCTCCCATGTGACCTATCAAAAAATGGTGAAATCCATTATTCCAACTTATAAAGATCAATTGGTTCCAGCACGCTGTGATTGAATTTGTTTAAGTAAAATAAAATTTGAAAATAGTATAAGGAAAAGTTTCCTGTACTTCAGCAGGATATAACATTAAAGATTGAGTATAGTGGTTAAGTCTAGGGTTAAGGAGTTGGAAAAAAAAGAACGAGACAATGGGAAGATGATGGATGAGTTAGAAGAGCTTTCTTCAAGAGAGGAAAAGGTATGCAATTGGAGAGCTCAGAAAATCAGTGTCTCTTGCAACAAGCAACAACAATAGAAGAGTGTAAGAAGTCTTAATGAGGGTGGGAAAGTTGATGACTAAATGCCATAGATTCCATCAATTCAAACAAAAATAGTTGTATGAGTGGAACAATCCCAGACATTTGATGTATGGTTGATAAGAGGTCTGGCGACGACCATACACACAGTGAACAACAAAGTTGGTGTGAATCAGTTATTAAGTCTCCTCAGAACACAAATCCTTTTAGAAGCCTGTTTAGTGGGAGAAAAAATGGGATCCTTCTGAGAAAGATCGTTTCAACACCAAACAGGAAGAATATTAATGGCAAACGAAGATTTAAATTGTATTCAAATATATATATATCAGTGCTATTTTAGATATATATCTCTCTCTCAATCTTTTTTCTTATATTCGTTCATATACCTTATTATACTAGATTATTTTTTCAATCCACTTATCCACCTTATACTATAACTTTACTGAAGATGGGGAGAGAGAATTAATAATACAAGCATTAAGAATAGTTTATCCATATATACTATATATTTCTCATTTATCAGTTCTTCTCATATTATTATTACTATTAGAGGTGTAGCGAATATGTGATTTTTCACTATCCGCGATTGCGGATAGGTTAAAATCACCGACTATCCGCCGGATTAGCGGTCATAGACGGCATAGAGTGAGTTAGCTTAAGTTTTTTGGAGTGTTTTAGCCACAGGAACTTCTTATATATTATATCTTCCTCTATCTATACCCATAGATATATAAACATATATAGTTTTCTAATTTTTGATATTCTTTACTGATATTTTCATTCATTACCCCCTTCTCTAATAATCTCCTATATATATATACTTTACTATAACACCTCATTCCCCTAATTACATATATCTATTAATTATATATATATAGTAGTATCCTTACCGTTTAAAATAACTAAGTATAGTATAGTATAGTTACCATACTTAGGTCTCATATATACCCGTGTTACCAGAGTGCAGAACACTTGACCCTACTCTTTTGCACCCCAGTTCACCACCCATTGTTCTCCCATAAGCCATCTACCAAATTTGTAAAAAATTGGTTATATATATAATTGCCTTGAAATGTAATACATCTTCAATATTATAGTTCAAAAACAAAAAATGCTTTTGAAGCCTCGCTTTCAGGGAAGTATGTTTGCTTATCTTTTTGCGAGTACGTAAAATGAGATCTGCATCTCTACCGAAGACGTCACTAGCTGCGTACACTTGTTAGAAGGGTGCTACTGCTAAAAGATATTTCCTCTGATACGCGCACGTTCTTGCAAGATGTGGGAGCTTTCCACAAATTATCATTCCACATAGAACAAGTTTTCATCCTTTTACTCTTGAATCTCACAGCTTTCTCTTCTTTTGATATTCTAATGCGGCTATTCTAAATGAGTTCACGAGAGAGTGTCTTTTGACACTCTCTGAACAAGACCTTCTGTCACAGACGAGACATACACTACGAAGCCAAAAGAAACGATTCTATATGATTCCTGAGGCAGAGCATATGATCGCTAGGCAGATGATAATTGCGGTGTTCTGTTTGTGTGATCTTGTTGCGTTTTTATATTGGTCTTCTCGATATTTCTTCTCGATTAACTAGCAGCGTTTATTCTCTCACATATGGCATTCTATTAATTGATTTTTAATCCTCTTATGTAAATACACGTGTGAGCTTCGAAGAAAGTTATGTTTTGTATCTAAGGCATATTTAGAAAAGTTGCTTTTGTACATGCGTTCATCGTTTTGCAGAGTTTTTGAGATCTATTATCTATCTTCAGCATGAGTGCTCCTGTCATCCGTACGCCCTTGCTTGTATATATATATATATATATATATATAATCTATGATACAATATGCAGTTCTTTGTATGATAACATATAATATATATACTATATACTTATATATATATCAATATATATTAATATTTCTATATATTTATATAGGTATATATACTAAAATAGTATATATAATATAGGATTATTTATAATATTTAGTATATATATATTTATTATTATCATACGTTTGTATATATTATATATATATATAATATATTATATAGTAGAGAATTACTATATATATACTTTACCTAATATATATATATATATATATACCGTAATACCGGTACTATAGGGGTATATTATATATATATATATATATATATAAATATATATATATATATATATATTATCTACTAGTAAAGTACAATTCGTACAGTTATAATAATATTATATAACTATATATAATGAAATATAATAGTATATATATATATAGCATATCATTATATGTTTATATATTTAATAATATAATATATATATATATATATATATTAGGAGATAATCATAGAAAAACCTATATATATATATATATCTATATGTCCGACATATATAGTATGTATAATAGTATAGATAATATCATTTGTATTGATATATTAGTATATAGTATAAATATAATGCACTAAATAGTATTGTGCCACACACGTTTCTTGATTGAATCATAGCATGAATACTATTCCGCTATCCGCAAAAAAGATGCGGGATGCGGTTGCGGATGCGGGTTGCGGATGCCGATAAGGCCGTCGACCAAATGTTAAATTCCGATGTTGTTATACTGTCTATACCTCTAAAAATGGATTAATAAATATAAATACTAATTATATATATATTATAGTATAACTTTCTTATCATCATATATTAGGATATTATATATATATAGGGGTATCACTAAAAAAGTATCTAATAATATATATATAAATTATGTGTAAGATATATATATATCTATATATAAGTATAGGTGAGAGAGAGATATAGAGAGAAGGAACTTAACTAAAGTGTGGCTTCACACAAATTCCCCTGACACCTCTCTCAATACACTGGCATTCTAATTCATCATCTTCTATTTAACAGCTGAACTGCTTTCTGGCCACAGAATAGTTACAAAATTTCTAGTAATTGTTTCCCATCTGTGTGAGGACTTTAACATCTTCATCAAGCTTCCGATTCTACCACTGTTAAAAATCTTTCCAAAGTTAACTAACCATTGGTAAGGTTCGTGCCTAGTTTCCATAGTTCTCTCTGTCAGCATTCTCAGAACAAAAATAACGTTTCTTTCGTTTTTTTTCCTTAAAATATCATTACCATACTTCAGAAATTTGCAGTATTATTTTAATTCGTATTCTTGGTTACACTACCCACAGAATGATTATTACTTGACACAAGAAACTAATAGTAAAATGTTTATAAGAGTATAAATGATACACAAATTTTACATTCACAGATCTTATTTGCTAAAGCTATTATTTTCTCGACATCAAATTTTCAGGTTTTTATTTTAATTATAGTACTAGATTTGACTCCTTCCATTATAATTGGGAAATCTTCTTCATTGCTGTGGAATTTCGTCTATTGTCTTTAAATAACTTCCCATTGAACTCATTCCATCTCTCCTTAACCTCTTCCCTTCCATTATCAATGTCTCGCCTTTCTTTTTTGCATTTCTGTGTTTATGAATTCTTTAGATTAACAACTCTATTCCTGTTAATTGTGGTCTTCCCCAAGGCTCTGTCCTATATCCAACTTTATTCTTACTTTTCATC